>VXBZ01007625.1:465951-520673 GCA_013399135.1 Heliornis fulica | reverse complement strand
TCAGAGGAGCAAAGATGGAGCTCACACCAGCTCTGCCGTCCGTGCGGCGTGACGGTCTCCGGTACGGCGGCTGGGCTGGGCTGGACGGCAGCGCCACCGCCCCGCCTCTCCTTGCAGGGGAGAGGGCACCGGCTTTAAAAGTACAGAGTAAACGGTGCATTCTGGGGGCCAGGTTTTAACTCTTAAAATTAACTAGTACTGCAAGCTAAAGAGGCTTTCTGNTTTTTTTACATACAGCTAGCAAAGGTGGAATCTCTTTTATTTCTAGATGGAAGTAGACCCCCCCGCCCCGGGTGACTACTCCAAACCAGAAAATTGCCTCAAAGAAATGGACTGAACCTCATCACAAATTCACAAAAGTTACAAAAACACATTTTTATCAAGTTTTGGCTGTCACCACCAACAGACAATATGAACACTGCTGCTGAAAAAAACAGTACACAAAAGGAATTATGTTGCACAAGTTTAAAAAAATGTTCAGTTTACAAAGTCTGTATTAATATTAGAGATGCAGAATGTGGAAAAAACGCAGCTCACACCAAGACCCCAAATGAAACACAACAGTCTTGGCCTTTCTGTGCAAAACTATCTACAGTGTGGGTTGAGAGTAAAATACAATGCCTTTAGTGACGACTTGAGACAAATTTGTAGCTAAGAAAGTCACGCTGGAAAGCAGCCAAAACATTGCCACCTTGAAGAGACAAAGATAAAATGCTTTATGATTACATAGTTCCCTTTTTTGAAAGTTGCTACCTTATGAATAATTGGAAGCAATTAGATCACTGACTGATTATTTAAAATACATTTAAACCACTGACATAATGTCAGAGAAAATGTGTTTCTATATGCTGAATACATGTTTTTGATACTGAGAAGTTGAACATTTTACAGCAGAGAAAATGGAAGCATCCGGTAACTCATGATTCCTTTGCTGCCTTTTCCAGAAGGCACTGACTGCTTGATCTCCTTCAGACCACTTCCTCCCAATTCCTGTTTTCCTCTACAGCTGGGTCATACTATTTCTCACAGGGACAGTAAGACTTAATTGTTCTGCAATTTGAGGTCAGCTCAGGAGAGGCAGAGTATTAGAGATGGATGCACCAAAGAAACGCATGCTCCATTCCTACTCAGTTAAGTTGGCACATCCTTGAAAACCCAATTCTCAAAAAGAAACACAATCTAAAATTGGGAAAGCTTAAGTGCTAAAAGAGCAAAACCTAGATATTTTCACACCTTTTATTTCTTCAGATGGATTTGTTTAAACTGAGGTATTACAAAAGGTATTAATAGTGGAAAAATCCTCTGTATTTAGAATATTGAAGTTTTTAGTTAATTCTGGGTGAATTTTAACCCTTTTTTCCTTCTGCTTCCCTGTTTGAATGCCACTTCAACTATATAACATAAAGTAACTTTTACACAAGGCTACCTATGTCATGTCTCAATTACTTGTTTTCCTGAATTAAGGTCTCTTGTATTCATTAACAGACTGAAATCTATCTTAACATTGTGAACACATTTAGAAGCCTTAGACAAAGAATTTCCAATTTTTATGAAGAAAATAAGCACTCTTATCTGAAAGAGAAATGTAAAATTAAACCACACCACTGGAATGCATGTTATTATAAGAAAGGGCAAATAACCCCAGTAGAGTACTGTTTTCTCTGGAAGTTTGGTATGTTTATAAATACAAAATATTTGTAGTCTATCATGTAGAGGTAGAAATTTTTAATTTTAAATTTTTATCAAATATTAATAAAATCTAATGGCAGATAGTATACAAAATATGCCAAGTCAGAACACCTACCTGATGTTTTCTTTTTGGATTTTCATTTATCAAAAAAGTAGATATCCAGTAACTTATTAAAGTAGATCCTTAAGAGGAATAAGATAAGGAACTACAAGGTTAGGAAATATGCAAGGTTTTGATATACAGGTTTTGATCTGGAAGCTTGATTTGTTTGAGCCACCCACTTTGGTGCTTCCCTCATGCTGCCACACAGTGTGTAGTACACAGCTCCAAAAGATTTTGAGGATTAGTGTCGTAAGTTGCTTTCTGTAATTCAAGTCTTCTTTACTGAGGCTGTGAATGTGTAATAACTTTCAAAGTGGAGTCTTCATCAAAGTATTTAGATTAATTTTATGACTACAAGAAAGTCATAGCATGTTGTCTCTTGCTATGACTATGAGACAGGATACAACAAATAAATACTTGAATATCATCTCAGCAAGGGAAAAACAACCCTAGCCAAGCCTCTGAGTAAGCCCCTGCAAAGTGCATGTAACAACCAAAGTGCAAACAAAAAAATTGAACAACATCCAATGCAAATGCTCACAGGGGAGCTCAGAAACACCCTACAGCACCATCAAAACACACTGCAGTAGCAAAGCCAGTTGCATTTACTGTGGCTAGCTGAGCCACCAACAGGAATTTATCTTCCCTTTTCTGAGATGTCTAAAGTAAACTGAAAAACCCCACAAACCACTAGATGCCTAAGCTTAAAGTGGTTGACCTGTGCTCCCATAGCAAGAATCGACACTAACCCATAGCAACTTAGGTAAACTCTTGTAGGATGGAAGGTATCTCCTGCTAGGCCTGCCTATCTGGCTTCCCTGACTGCATTTGAAAGTCAGGCTACTTAATCTGGGGCTAGATCTCAACATTTTAGTCACCTTTATCTCAGAAGGAGAATCCAACTTCTGACTCTCAACCCAAACGCTCCATATTGCCTCTCCTGATTACAGCAGGAATAATTTCTGTCAAAAGTTACTTGTTTTAAATGATTTTAGTAAGCAGAGAATTATGTTTTAAATGTTAGTTTGTATCTGTATTATCTCTCCTAAAAGATTATGGTTATTACTTCATTAGCAATAATTTAAATGTTTGTTTGCAATTAAATATAATCATTGCATTAAGATTGGCAACCTTTTATAACTAGGGAATACATTTTACATAATTAACAATTCTATAGCTTATTAGATGCTACTTTTACTATACCACAAAATAGTTCGAGTACTTTTAAAAAAAATTATTATTGAACACTTCATTAGTTGCCACAGTGCTCTATCTGGATGCAAAGTAGAATAATATGAAGAACGACATTCAAAATAATTCTTAGATGGAACTCTTTAAAATGTATTTGACACAGTAACGAAATACATCTTGTTATCAAAGAGGATGGAACTGATTGCTTGTGGCTGACACTGCCTCCAGCTTTTAGCTACATCAGATTTCACCCTGACAGATCTATCCATGTATGGAAGGGGGGGAAAAAAACCCACCAAGCTTTTTCAATCCCTCATCTGTTTTGAAGTTTGAATGAGTTGTTTGAATTGAGCTGGCTGAAGTGAAACTGAACTGCAAGCAGCAGCTACTACTATCAATTTGTGGTTTAGCACTTCAGAAACCTGCTTCCTTATTCTTGTTCTATAAAGGGAAAGGGTTTGAGCTATGTCATTCATCAGTTCGGTGTGTTCTCTTTAAGACTTTAGCAACACGTAACAGCTAAAAATTTTAAGAGATTACAGTGCATACAGCTATAACAGAGGTTTCTGATTTAGTATTTTAAGAGAAAATATTTAAATAAAATCAGTCTTTTCTAAAGTAAATATTTATCTTTCCTCATTTGTTCTAGGGCAGTACTATGTGCAGACTCTGGGGCTCATTTTAGTGTTAAGGTAGAACAGTATTGTGCTGCAGTGCCAAGCCCTAAGGCATGAACAGATGTTCAGTAAGTAGATCTGCAACTAATAGTTGCAATGTACTCCAGAAACCAGTTCTTTGTACATGTACATGCCAGCAGTACTAGGCACATAATATTCCTGTCCCCTTCCCTGTTTCCTCAAAAGGGAGCTCGAACAAAACCAGACTGCTCCCCGTTCTGTTCTCTCTGTTGGTGGCAATCCAGTTGTGGATGCCATTTTTATATGGAGCCTCTTGGTCCCTCCCTCTTATGACTAGGCATTAGTCTGTGATGTGTTGTTGGAAAGAAGTGAGTCTTCTGGCAAGGAAGCCAGAAAAATCAGCAATTCCTTGGCAACTTTTAATAGTTCCAAGTAAGAAGTAGTGAACATGAAAAACAACAGGCCAGGAAATGTCAAGTCTCAAGTTTCCAACTTATCCTTATCCTCACCAGCCTCTGCAGTCTTGAAGCTGTCAACTTCAGAAACACAACTGGTCACAGAGACTCATGCCAAGCCCAAGGCAGATATTCTGTACACGGAGAGAAGCAGTTTTGATTCCAGTTTGACGATCAGGGTCTTCAGTAACAAAACTGTGAAGATGCCAAACAGATACCTGACTTACAAGGGATTTTCTTGCTTACTTATCTATTGGCAGTCCCTTCTGAAAACAAGGCCAGAGAACTCTCAACAACATTAAACTGACAGGTAGGATGGAACGAGGCCTTTGAGTGTACTGCACTGCAGTACTTTTCATTGAAGAAATATACGGAAGCTGTATTTAACTTGTCCTTTCCAAAAAGAACATTCTCCAGGTGAAAAGAGGATTATTGCGCTGAAAAAGAGATTCCTTAAGAAGAACTTAATGTGGGCATGTAGACCACCAGTGGGAATAAACATGGTAAGACAGAAAAGCATATCATGCTGATTTAAAAAATAAGCTTATCTGAGAACTCCTCTAAACATAGATTATAAATGAAGTTTGTGCAACGAACACTCTCTCTTGCTAATAAAATGCTGCAGTTAATATAGTAAACACACAGATATCCTTTTTATCAAACCTCTTTCATATTTAAGCATTTATGGCTTGATTAAGATCCTCAAATACAAAGACAAGTTTTTAGCATGTTACTTTCTAACTCTCAGGACATACGGTCTGTTGCATTCTGAATCATAAAGTGGATGGTAACTAATGCATGGTAGTTCCATTTGATGCATTTCTCAGTGCAACATCAAACCCCTATTCTGATGATAGTATCACACAGGACTATTAGTACTACAAGAATTCCATCCTGTATTTAATACACACCTCAGTTTTTTAAGATGTAACATATCTTGTGGGTTGAAATCCTTTAAAACAGGGTGAGCAGCACAGATATTTGATACATAACTGAAAAATGATTTATTTAAATATATTTTTTGTCTGGATGCTTTAAAGACAATTGCACAGCCACTGTCTAAGTTAAATGCTACGAAATTATTGGTTACATAAAGAAAGGTATCAGTTTTAAAAGTTGATAAATTTTCAATTGCTTAAGACTTGCTTTATACTCTATTATTAGAAAATTATGCAAAACATGTTTTCAGATCTAGGTTTTGATGGTGTTAGTGAGAGCTGTTTGCACTGACAGCCCTTCTAACACTAGAACAATTTTCTAAGGAAAACCATCAAAACTGTTTTGAAATTCAAGTCTCCTATTCAAGCAAGCTGGCAAAATTAAATGGAAAAAACTGACTGCTGCTTAACAGCAGCATCTTACAGTTCTCTTGATGAATTGTATCCTGGTTTTTGGGAGACCGTTTTGCCAGTTGAGATGTTGAGTTATAACCCTGTTTTCTAGCATACTTGTAATATATATGTCAATTTGCTACCGATTTAGTAAGCTCATTCTCTCATCCTTATATTGTATTCAGAGACGCTACACGTAGAATCCCAATCTGCACACACTGATCAACTCATACTTGCTTTTACAGTCCTGTCTGCTCGGCTACACTTTGTTTTGCTTATGTATCATGTGAAACAGTGTCCAAAGCCTTACTAATTTTTACTAAAATTTAATTAAAAAAAATTTAAATCAAGATTTAGCAACTAATTCTCATCCTCATCCACAAGATCTGTCACTTTTGCCAAGAAAGAAATTAGACGGAGTTTACGTGACTTAAACATGGCAAATACTTATCAGTTATATACATCACAGGTATCTTGCTGATGCTAACAACTGATTTTAATTTTCATTTGTCAGGAAAAGAAAAAAAAGAAACAATGGCAGGACAGCTGATTTATTATTTCTATCTTACCCTCCATTTTGTCCTTTAAAAGTTTTTGCTTCTTTCCAGTCATCTGGTACTTCTCTTGTTTTATATGAGTTGCCAAAGATGATCTTAAAAATGCTGAAGTTCCTCAGATTAGTTTTTTAAGTACCAGGAACAAATGAGTCCACTTGATTTGTCAACATGTAACCATTTTCTGTTCTGGTTTCCTTTTTCTAGGTAAGCTTCTTCAATTTTTGTTACTCCTACCAATTGCATAAGCAATGCACCGGCACTTTTTTTTTTTACTTTTTGGATCAGTAATGATTAGAACAAACTGAAAAATTCAACACACAAATTGAAAATCTGAACCAAACACACAATCACTCGGTATGCCAACAGGCATCCTCTTTTGAGTACTCAGCACTTACGTTAGCATAAATCTTTTGATACTTGTGTATTTATTCTCTGATAGTTTTATCTCATCAACTTTCATTCCCATCTGTTGATACTCTCCTGTGGTGGTATCTGAATTTTCACCTTCTGTACGCCTCACCTCCTTGAGTTTGAAGTCAATGAAATTCCTCATTTCACCGAGTTGGTTTCTTATTACAGTTCCTCTCCATCTCCTGCACTGGGACATCCTTCAGTCATGACCTGGGCATCTCCAAGGAACTGTCTTATCTCCCCAGTTCCTCTCTTACATCAGAGCTGTCTTCTGTGAGAACTTAATTATGAATTCTCTGAAGTCTGCCTTCTTGAAGTCCACTGATTTTTATTTTCACGTTCTCTCTCTGCCCTAAGAATCACGAATGTTTTATTTCACTATATTTCTTACACAGGTTGTCTTAAACCACCTTCCCCTGCCACCACCCTCTTGCAGCTGATGTAGTCATTGTGGTTCCTAGAGGATGTAACATTATCCTTAATTTGATAAGTCAAGATACAACAACTCAGCTATGAAACAAGATATACAATTGATGAGTTCTTAAAATACGATGCAACTTTCATGTAAGGAAAGCATTCTTATCCAGAAACTGTGCTTATTTGCTGGTGCACAAGTCCTGCTGAAGCTCTCTGAGCTCATTCCTGAGACTTGAGATAAACACTGCATAGACCTTACTCAGCATATTTATTCATAGCCTGCAGTCAGGAAATACTGTCCATAGTTTTGTAATAGCATTATTTAGTAAGTTGCAAGAATAGGTGAGGCCTCAAACAATTAACATTCCTACCTAAGCATCTTTACCTAAAGATACCACAGATGAAAACTGAATCTCACCTGCACGTGCAAATGCTAATCATTGAGAGAAAGGGTTTCTACCGAACCAGGCTCATAATAAGTACCCTGTATTATCCTAGAATATTTTCTCAATAAAACAGGAATACATTCCCGAGAATACTTTAAGCAACACCATCTCAGTTCACTAAGCCAAACGGGGAGAAAAATGTTATTAAGTCGGTACCATAAAAGTCACATTTTCATAGACAGCTTCTTTTCAACACTGCACATGTACACAAACAATAACATTTTGTGATGTTCCCCTTATACCTTGAAAAGTCAGAAAAAGAACAGTGACAGAATGAAAGATCAGAACAGATGAACATAAAATACATACAGTATATTTTATTTTATGGAAATTCTGCAACCCTGGAGACCAGGGGTATTTTTGCTAGCAATAATTAGGAAGATGTTGTGGAAGATGCCTCACCACATCGGACGTGAGCAGCAAGCTAAGGTGAAGAACTAGTGAAAGACACAGAACTGAGCTGTACAGAAACAGATGAGGAAAAAGCAAGTTGGTCTTTCTTCCCCCAAGAACTAGTATCCCAAATATCTAAAGAAATTTCTGTAGAATATACTGATGAGTAGTACTTAATTTTCCATTTTCTAGGAAAAGAAAGGAATGAACCTCACTAAAAATCTTTCCTGAAGAGTTCAAGGCCAGCTGTAAGGTTGGCTGTCTGGCAAGAAGAAACAACTCAACCTGGGGGGGGAAATACCCTGACATTGGCAGAATACAACGGTAAGCTCCTCAAACTTCACAGACATACACCTACATGCTCTTGTAAATGTATTTCATGTGGCTTAATGTCCAGTAACATTCCACAGTTCATCAGTAAAACAGAGAGGGAAGTAGGCACACACACAAGGGAACAGAATGGCTATCTGGTTAGATGAGCATCTGTGACAATAAATAACTACTGTAGGTTCCTTCAAAGAATAAGACTTTTTATAAGAAGTTTCCAGTCTGAGGCACCTGGTCCTTTTTCTTAATTAGAGTTACTATGTAACTTTAAATCCTTGTGTACATTAAGGCTGTGGTCACAGCACTGAGACGTGCAAGTTTTCCCAAGTAACCAAAATCTTGGTATAAACCTCCTAATAATCTGTAAAACCCTCACGATTCCTCTTTGGATTCTCAATCCAGGTCTTTTTTAAAGTTGGGGAGAACAAGAGATGAAGATAGCCGTTACATTCAATAAGCAATTGATGCATATCTTCTAACTCCCAGCTGACGTGTTTCTATACAGTCAGCTGTACCCTTTTTCTAGCTGATTTCAGACACATAAGGCAGAGCCTCATCCTGAAAATGTCCACATGTTTTATGGCTCATGACTAAGCAACCCTACAAACTTGAAAAGAACTTAGACGTTGATCTACTCAACAGATAACATAAATTTCCTCAGGAACAAGATTTACTTTTCTGGAAAGATGTAAAAATGCAAAATATAGATAAACAACTGTTTGCATCAAAGAAGCCCTAAGAATATTTACCAAAAAGTACAAATAGAACAAAAATAAAAATTGATACTTCAGGTCAGAAGAAATATTTGAGTTCTGGGCAAGAGGGCACTGTAAAGGGAATGATTCTTACTCTCAGCTGAAAGTAATGAACAAAACTCCTCTTTTCTAAACCTAGTAACTTTGTATAGTTTGAGAACTAAAACCAAAGTACAAGAAAGTGATCTGAACATGGTGAGCCTCAGCTTGCACATCCAAAATGTCCCTCAAATAGCACAGACACTATTCATTTTGTGACCAAGGGAAAGGAAGGAAAATTGGGGCTTTGGTAGTTTATTTCAAAACCTGAAGATCATCTTCTGTAGGTGGTGAAGTATTCTAAGTTCTAGAGTCAGGAAAGACCTACACCCCCTCCTTTTTAAAGTACATGAAATTAAGGGTTTGCTTCACCGGACAGAATCAGTGCTATCACTGATAAACCAATTAGAAACAAACTCATCCAGAGTCTGGCCTGCACTTCTCTTTCAAGAAATCCTGGTTAAGACAATACATTATGAACCAAATTAATACCCTTCTTTCCTGTCCTACACTCTGTTTCTTTAATGACCTCATAGACCCTGACTTATCTTCCACTAATTACAGGAGCAGTTGCCAGGTTTTCACTTTCAGAGTAAGGATAATACAGTTATCTGTATGTTGGACTCCATTATACTTGAAGGGCTTCTCCAGAGAAACTATTTTCATATAAATTCTATTAATGGAAAGCATTTGTTTCCTTAATATAAACAGTGTGTTCTCTAAAAACTATTCATGCTTGACTATTAAGTTACATGCAACTTTGGTCACAGAGAAACGTGCATGATCTTGAAGCCTCTTTAATATTTGCTGTACTTCGAAATAGAAACCTTTTAGAGAGGACCATAAACTGGAGCCTTATTGGAGCCAGCTGTTCAAAGCTGTGCTTTGTAGCATTATTCCAGCACGGTATTTCTAACTGCCCAGTTCATCACAACTTCAACTTGAAGCTTCTGCAGCTTCCACATCTACTCATACATACCAATCAATGTCCCCTTAGCTGGGAAAGTGTAAACCAAACAGATATAATACTGTTTCTTATGCATTATAATCTCTTTTAATATCTACAAAAGACTTGAAGGAACAAAAAACTAAAAGTAAGCTCTGAAATTCTGAAATCTATAGAAAGGCACCTGTCTTTTCTTTTTTCTTCTTCTTTTACATTTGGCCTTTGTGCTTTCATGTCACAGGTTAAAAATATATGAATACAGGTAAAATATTACTGAAATCCTAACTGATTAAGAGTTTAAATGTTAGGTCACAGACTTTAAAAGCAATACTTTTAAAAGTGTTTTGCTTCAACTGTGTATTATGTGAAAAATTCAATTTACTTCATGACAAACTTTACTACACTTCTAAATGAGTATCTTCAAAAATACACATCTCATGGCTTTATATCAGACAGTTTATAATTAGAAGGTTAGAACAATTTGTTTGGGTTTAAAAGACAGTACAAAACAAAGCACTTAAAATATTGAACAAAATATTACAGTCAAGAACTTCAGTTATTTGATATCACCTTTCTTGGGTCACGATTCAAAGACTGTGACACCTGACAAGAAGGTCAAAAAAGGCTAACAACTCTCAAATAAGGTTTGTTTTNTTTTTTTTTTAAGCAAGGCTGCAACTACAAAACCAGAGTTGAGTAGAAGAGACATCTTGAAACAAATATATTATGAAATGAGGTATGGTAGTGTTGAAGTGCTACAGTGGATTTCTGCATATTCCAGCTTACTTCAGGTCAACTACTTTGTGATCTGCAGACTACTGACTGCTTGCTGCAATCTTTTGTCACATGACCCTTTGTTAGATGTCCAATGGCCGCAGAGAAGATACATTCAATTAAGCAAAAACTAAACATGATCAGATATGGATGAGCATATCTGGCAATTTAGAAGGCAAAATGTAAGTAAAAACGCAAGCATACAACTTATTCATAATAAATACATTTTCAAGCATTTAACATTATAAGTATTTTAAAAAGAATTTAAATAATAAAGGCAACTATTTTATACAGAACTGTACCATTTATTATACACACAATATCAGTTCCCTTTGTTTACAAAGGCTGGTTACAGATATATGGAATGTTACAGTACCATCTTGCATAAAATTTTAGTACAATTTGTACTTCAAAAAAAGGTTGCAAAACACCAGCCTAATAAATCTGACTGAATTGAAATATTTTTAATTACATCATTAACACATACACAACAAGCTGTACATAAGCCCACTTTTCAATCACCACTTCAAGATACTGTAGCAAGTACATTAGATTATAAACGATTCCAACTATTCAGTTAAATTTATTAAAGGTTTGCACTGCTACTCACGCTGGAACCTTTTGAAATATAGCCTGTAATCACAAATTACCGAGCTCTTGTTAGTACAGTTAAAAGGCAGTCACCCCTGGTTGCCAAAGTACTAGTCACAAGAGATCTCCTCAGAGAAACGTCACCCGGAAACAAACATTTTTGGATACTTTTTTCCTTCAAAATAATTAAAAAAAATGTTTTATGGGGTCAGGACTCTCCATTCTGTACCTTGGATGCTGGTGGATGCATGAAGTCCTTAAAGGGAACAAGAGCCTCCTTCAGAGCAGAGCAGACTTCTGAGGATGAGCAGGTGATACATTCTACTAGAGTCGGGTACAAGGCAATAACTTGCGCCCACGTGTTGGCATCAACTGAAACGAAGAACAGAACATACTGAATCACTGGTTCCTGTTCAGGCTCTTACAGTAGATGTTCTTTGATACCTGTATAAACAGGGTTATGTTCATGTGCTTTTTGCACAGGTATCTAGCACTATGCAGCCACTGCAACATCAGTACAGGGCGCTCAGATACAAAGTGGGATTTTTGCGGAAGAGCAGCAGTAGCTGGAAGCTAGATGGAGTATCCATAACGTGGTGCAACACACCCATGGTTCTACACAGGAGTTCTTCTCTGTGTTTTCTGGATGAAGAACTGACAAACTGAAGATATTACTTTTATTAAGTCCATAACACACACACACACACACTTTCCATCTGCTTTTCACAGCTGTTGACAAAGAATTCAACGGGATGCAGATTTCTGTTTTGGAAATTTGTCAGCAATGAGTCCTTTATTAATTTCAAATCATTCCACTTTACTACAGAAAAGCTATAGAAAGCAGAGGGAGAAACACTGGAGCAAGACACAAAAATATCCATGGTAAAGTTTGTTAATTCAACAAGTGTAATTAAATATTGTAATGTAAACCTTATTTATTATGCCACTTCTTTACCCATCTCTGATTTATCTCCATTTGCAAAAGAAAGAAAAACTCTGATTTCAGACATTAATAGTTTTCTTAAAGAAATAAAATTATGAAAAGCTATAAGAAATGGGAGTAAAGTGATTGTCTACTTTGTCCAGTGGTTCTCTTCATAAAGTAAACAGGAGATTTGGCATTCACTGCCACCTGGTATGGACCAGGTGAAGACTCCCTCTCCGCAGCAAGAAGGATGTGGAGAAACAGTCCAGCTGAGTTGGCAATTCTACCCCTCTAAGAGAAAGGTCCACCAAGTAGCACTTGAGGGTTTGCCAAAAGCCTTTATGTATCCTGGCACAGTTCTGCCCTCAGCCTTTGCCACCAGCTTTAGATGCCGTGTCATCGTAAATACAGCTACTCACTGAGGCTGCAAGTGAGGTGCTGCCTCTTCTGGGAAACCCACCTGCCTGTGTCTGGAAAGGCTGGTTTGTTCAGGGGAAACAAAGATTTTTTTCTGTTCTGCATAAAATCAAAAGCAGGGAGATAGAGGGAAGTGGTGCATAAGCAATTCTATCACAGCTGCAGAGTCCAATACATCTGGTTTAAATAAGGCTCCTGGCTGTTTTGTGATGGGAATTCTAAACATACAGTAGGTGCAGCTTACAGGAGGAAAGGAGGCACATGATTATAAATGAAGTCGAGGTCTCCTCTCTAATTCAGCCCTTCAAATACAGCTATCAAACATTTACTTGGGCATCAATGAGCTACGGCATCTTTCTGAGTACAGAAGACAGGAGGTACTAGAGCAGAAGGAGAGGGAAACCAAGATTGCAGGTTTAAGTATAAAGCAGCCTGCCCACATGTTTAACTTGTGCACCTCTAACTGCAGAGTACACCTATGGGAACAGGATCCACAGTGACCTACTACAGTATCATGGGAAGAAAAAAGCTCTAGCAAGGCTATTTATATTTAAAAGTAATGGAATTTTAAAATATATGTAGACTATTAACATTTTACAGAAGATTTTTGTCTGGTTGTTTTTAGAAGACATTAAGCTCTAACACAAAACACCATAAATCGAAGTTTTCTATTTTATTAAATGTATCTCCAGACCTTATACTTTTAGGTATACTGGAAAAAACTTGTGGTTTTAGCTTTGGGTTTTTTTCCAGTCTGCTAGCCACCTACATATACACAGAATTGCAAAATACTGGTTCTTACAATTTCATTTTTCTTTCAAGTTTGTAAGAAAATTGCCCAAAGTAAGAACAATTATCTTTTAGTGGCCAATTTAACATTATCTCGTTTAGAGCCATGTTGTTAAAACAATAACTTACCATTTTCAGGTTGAGTTTTTTTAAGTGAATCTATGAGAGTACTGACAGCTTTTAAAACAAATATGATTTCTGTTACTTGTTGCCTACGAAGGGAAAAATGCAAAGAGTCAATTACTCATTTTTGTCTCAAGTACTTTTTTTTTAAACTTACACAACATTAACCCCCCCCCCCAAACATGTAATGGAAACAGCTAGAATGAAGCCTATTAAAAAAAAAGTCTATTTCAAGGTTATCACTTTTCTTTAACTTTTCTATCATCATTGCTTTTGTCTCAGCTAGAATATCTTTAAATCTGATACTGGAAACAGTAAGATTATACACATCTCAGAAAATACGTAAATGGCTACCTGTAACACAAAAAATAATTAATCAGTTATGAAACCCTTCAAATGTTAAGTGATATTTAATTAACTTCCATCTTGAAGAATTTCCTGGTACTCTGATAATTTTTTGTTTCAAGAAAAATTACTTCAGAAATGATCCACAATGTTCCCATTTGTAAATTTTATCTTCTTTCTAAGGAGACTGCACTTCTCAATTTAGAAACTATACATAGCTACAGTCAATAAAGGGAAATCAGATCTCAGAGACACTATGTTACTAACATCAGAAACACTGTTCCAGTACCTGAAACTGTTAGTTACTAAGTCACATACCTGCTGTCTATGTAATAGCATATAACCATTATTATTTAAAGCTTTTCCACAAAATTTTTTTTAACGAATGAGTGGTATTTTGAATGCAACCTTTTTCTCAAAGAACTGCTAATACCTTTCATTTCTTAAAGACAAAATACGTACCGTGGAAGAGGACACTTGCCACTCAATCTCTCATCTTCTATGTAGCGATGCAATACATCCTGTGACCTTTTCAACAGCACGGAAAGAGCCATTCTAGAGATGTAGCCTTCCTGAGGAGTTGTGACTTTATTACTGAATGAAAACTGGAGCAGCGTTTCAAAACACACCTTAGAAAACTCCTCTCTCATTCGAATATCTATTTCAGCTTCTGTCAAAGTAAAATGTGGTATTTAATCATGGATGTCAATACACCAAATGTTGCATTTCAAACAGTTTCTTATATTTTGCAAAAAAGGTTATTGCTCCTCTAGTATTAACAAAGATTATCAGTAATAAGAACAAATCCTAAAAATACATTCTATAAAAAAGATGACTGTGAAACAATCACAGTAGTTACAAAAAAATAAAAAGATAAAATGTGATACTTTCTGTCTGTCTTATAATTGCCTGAAATTGTTGTTAGAAGTATCTTACCTGGCGCAACTGAACTATTTAGAAGGTATAAAGTCACACCAGTACAACATTATATAACAAGAAATAATATTTTTTTTTTATAGATTGCAAAGAGCATTCAACAATGTCCCTGAAATATACTGTGTGAAAACAAGCTGGCTATCAGACGGTCTATACTGAATGCATTCCATGGAATTTCTAAGACTTTGTCATAATATGTGTTCTCAACACTGTTGTTACTTTACAGCAGATTTAAACACCACATCTTTTGTCATTCTGGTACCATACCTGTAAAGGAGGATGACTGGGAATGTATCGAGCCTTTATTGAGCATAGTCATTATCTGACCAACAAATTCCTTAGGAATAAAATTAGCATATGGCAGTATCTCTGTGCTGATAAGTTGCACCACCTAAAATAAATTAAGATATATTTATATTGGTGCTCCGAATATTAAAGTCGTAATTCTAGTATGAAGAAGATAAGCATTAAACAAGTGAGACCCGCCTAATGAAACTTCTCAAAATCTTCCAATGCTTTTAGAAATCTGCACCTATGTCCAAAAATTGTAGTCTTGCATGCAACATTAAACTTGAAATAATAAACCCCTCCTCCCCCCAACCCCCCAGCTTTTGTCAGAGCTACTGAAGCAGTTAAGAGTTACCACTCAGATTTCCACTGACATTTGAAGTATATTCTTCAAATCAAATTTATGGTTTTACAAAGAGAAGATCTAATATCAGTAATCTCCCTCTCCATCTACCCAGTATCCTCATTATGACATTAACACATACATATCATGCTTACAGTATGAGTTAATTATCTAAATGAGCTTAAGGCAATGCACATTAACTGAAACACTTTTTATCCTTGGTCTCGATGCTCCCATTCAGGAAAGAAGTGGGTTTAGATCTTCACAAATTAATGCTTTAGCATTCTGCTCACTGCAGACAGACCCTCTCCCACTTTTTCTCCAGGAAGCTTTTTGTCCCAGCTGCACTCTGAGAGATGACAGGCAATCAAGAGACCACAGATACTGCTATGCCTTCTCTGGAGCTCCTCTTCTTTTGCACCCCTAATCCCTGGTCTGCCACATCTCTTTGTCCTGGAGTGAAAGGGGACCAGCCCCTCTTCATTGCAAGCATCATCTTCATTTTCTTTGACCTTATCGAACCAAACATCTCTTTTACAATTACAGCAGTCTCCATGACTTCATTTCTTCATTTATGCACGACCTTTTCAGTACTGAGAACACATCTGGAGGGCAACAATGTCATTGCTGACTGAATGCTCCCCTTCAACACAGAAAGCACTCACTTTAGGTTTATTTGTCAGCTTCCTCCAGGGTTTACAATTACCTGTGTAATTGTTTGGCAATAACATAAGTAAGAAAGAATTGGGTAATGGGTTAGAGGGAGAAACCCGTTTGGGTTTAGCTTTGAGTGGACAAGAAGCAGGTTTTGGTGTGCTACTTCCCACTTTTTGCATAAGCACAGCAGATGAATCCTGAGCTTGTGAATTTTCTTTTTTTGTTTTCAGTATAACAGAAAAAATGCGTAACTTTTCAAGAAATTAGTTAAGAACCAAATGCAAAGTGAGTGTAACTGTCCTGTTACATCCGACAGTATATTTCTTATAGTCTCCTTACCTCAACATCAATACTCTCATTCTTCTGAAATTCTTGAATGGAGAGATTATCAGGAGGTGTACTGAAAATAAACAAACTAAATTACACTCTTAAATTTACACTGTTTTAATTACCCTGTTAAACTCACATGTGTAAGGAGATAAGCATGGGAAAATGCATTACATTTAAATTTACTGCATATATCAAGTTTATCTTAGAATAAAACCTTATGAATAATTATGATAAAAATTATGCAAAGAAAAAAGTATTGGTAAAAGACTATTACAGCTATTACAACTGATAGACCCAACACAGGACTTGCACCACCACACCATTTTTCATATGCATCTCAAACTAATCTCATCTTACACGTGCAAAAGACATTACCTGTTTATTGACAGGTGATAAGAGGTTATTACAATTTAGTTTTTCTCTCACTGTGCAAGGTAGGAGACTTCATTTTCAGCAGTACATGTGTAAACAACTTAATTTTAACGTTACATTTTCTTCTGAATTAAACACTTTTTCATCAATGAGACATTATTTTGTCCTTTTCCTTGATAACCAAAATTATATATATATTCATTCTTAATTTAATGAAGATAAACTCATTTCACAAACAGTAATTTTGAAGAAATTCAGAATTTTCTGCAGTTGTTCCACTGCATATAAAAATTCATTTACAGATGAAATATCCAGAAGTGATTCAACCATGAAAATACTTTACAAGTTCTTATCTTACCTGCTTATAAATGTGGAAATCTTGTATAATAATTTGATTGGAAATGATATGCCCACCATCAGTCATGCAGTTTTCTCTGGTGAAGTTTTATGTCATTTACTAAGTCCTTCCTAGTCCTTACTGCCTAGCCATTTGGGGAATTCAGATTGCTTGTAGAGTTGCAGGGCCAAGTTCCTCAAAGCCTCCTACTCAGACAGCAATGAACTACTGCGGCCAGTGTGTCTACATCAGTGGTTTAGTTTGGGTTGGACATGGGCTTTTCAAGTTAAAGTTTTAGACATCCTTGTTTATAAGTCTTGGTTTGTATCTAGTTTATAGTGCACAGAACTGGATTGATAGTCAATGAAACCAAACCAAAAAACACACTCCAAACTCTCATAGGTGCTTGTATGGCAGGGAGCCAGACTAGGGTTACTCTGAAATCAAACACTTCAAGCTAGTACTATGCAGGTGATGGGTCATCATCACAAACTGTTGCGTGGTACAGATCTGCTTCTACAGAACTTCAGGGGTTGGAGGGAATCAAAGAAGTTACTTCACACAAACTCTGAAATACCTTTCTTATAATCCCATAATTGTAGCATTGCCTGCTAAAAACCTACACAGATTCAACATTACAAAATGATTAGAAGAAAAAAAATCAATTATGGTGCAATGACAACCCATGGCACAAGAAATTTCTGAGCTACATGAACTGGGAGATTGCAGGAGCATATAATGAAAATGTCACTGTATGGTCACATTCCACTCCCACAAGTATCCTACTAATCCAACAGAAATATCAGATAGGTCTACAGATGTTTCTGTTGTGACCTAGTTATGCTGTTCTCGTTTTCCTGACATAGAGCAGAAGTCAACCTCATGCCTATGCCTGAAATTTAAAGACAGCTGAAAAACCCACTGGATTGCGCATTCGGTTTCTCCACAGTGTCTGATTTTTCCCTGAATATAACCTGTTCCTACAGCTAATGGAACAACCAGTAGAATTAACAACAAAAATCAGGGACAAGGTACTATAAAAGTTCAATATATTTTCATATATTAAATTCTCTCATTTTGTCATCATTTTACACAGTTATTTTAAAAAGACAAAAAGTAACATATCTTCAAGATGAGGAACAGTTTGGAAATTTGAAAAGGAATGGTTAGAAATGGTTGACCTCATTAATGTCTATAAATATGTTAAAGGTGAGTGTCAGGAGGATGAATCCAGGCTCTTAGTGACAGAACAAGGGGAAATGGTTCCAAACTGGAACACAGAAAGTTCCATCTTAATATAAGGAGGAACTGTTTTCACTGTGAGAAGCACTGGAACAGGCTGCCCAGAGAGGTTGTGGAGTCATGCTTCTCTAGAGACATTCAAGACCAATCTGGACATGTTCCTATGTGATCTAGTCTATATGATCCTGCTTAGGCAGGGGTGTTGGACTGGACTATCTTTTGAGGTCCCTTCCAACTCCTAATATTCTGTGAAATACTGGAATTAAGGTTGCTTTGTGCCTTCAACTTGCTGCTATTGCACATACTTGTGTGTTACAATGCATCTTAAATTAGACTATGCTTTTTTTATTCTTCTCTATTTGATTAAGTACACAGGATGGTTAATGCTAAGAAGGAAGGAAAACAATGGGGTCAATCTGCCACAACATTCCCTGCCTAATTTATGGCAGAACAGGCAGATGCAAGTAAAACAGAGCTCTGGACTGAACAAAGAACCAAGCTGTTCTGTAGCCGCGGAATGGGTGAGGTATTGTAGTGACAAGCAGACTGGCATCCTTTGGCTTCTTTCCAAACTCTCTCCCCACTCTATGTGCCCTCCCCACAGGAAACAAGAGACATGGTGAGCAGTTCAGAGCTAAGCACACACTCACTGGCAAGGCAGCTGCCAAATATACAACTGCAGACCTATACCAGCCTTGTCCTCATAAAGGTACTTGTGTCTGGGGTTACAAACCCTGGTGCTCCTATAGGATGCTGACCAAGACAAAAGTTTTCCAAGACAGACTTTTTTTCCCTGTTTTCTGGGTATTTAGCATAAGACACTCGCAGCTGGGTCTGCAGAACTACAGTTAATTTTCAGTTCTGACAATTATGTCAGTATGTACTAATGTCCCTGCTTGAAAAGTAAATATATCTACCTTCCCCAAAGGGACTTTATGTAGGTAACTTCACCACTGTGAAGTTCAAATAGTAATCCTTTACCATGTGAAATGCTCAAGTGATGCAGGTAAGACTAGGAAAAAACCCAAAGAAAATATGAAACACTGCATTTTAATATTGGGTTTTGTGTTAGGCAGTTGGAAGTTTGGAGTTACACGTTGAAAACAATGATTAATCCAAAATATTAAGTAGCTGTTCTGTCAGTACCTTTTGTAACACACAAAGAAGCTAACTATGCAAAACCTTTAAACAGTAACATATATTATTATGATGTATACAAATGTGGGTTGTGTTGATATACATGGGAAGCTTTCATTCTGACATTTCTTAAGCTTTCTTAGCTGAGTCTTACTTTAATGAGGTGTTAAGACCTTTCTGTCCGGTCGTCCATATCTGATCAAGCATATAGGCTACATACTTGTTCATGCAGCATAATACTCCTCATTAAACTGATTTTTATAATGTATCTATACAAAACATCTATCTAGGTACTTTGCTGGTCTGATGCCACACAGCCAGACCGCACCGGCAGGATCAAGATTCACGGAAGAAATCGCCCCTTGTGCAGGATCTCTGAGGTACAGAGCTCTCAGCCACTGCCCACTGGCCAGGGAATGCTTTAGAGCCCAACAACAAAGAGCTAACAGCCACCCAGAGTCCTGCCATGCGCAGCAACAGTCTGCTATGAAGCATCTTTTTGGAGTGTATTGATTTAATTCCCCCATGTGAACACAGACTTCTGCTCTAGTAAATTATATATACACACACATTTGTTGAATTTTATTTTGTTTAATGGCTTGACAAGCTTCCATGAAAGCCTCTGGGAAAGAAGAATGATATGAAATAATAAACAGACCAGCCTCGCACTGGAAGATGATTTTGTGTAAATTAAGTTACATGAAATGAATTAATTTTTAAATGACATTTTGATTTATAATAAAAATCCAGATTCTTGAGCCTCCTTAGTGGTAGCTTGCTTTGAAAACAAAATTTTAAAAGCTGAAACTCACTGCTTGGAAGTTGTTAATTCCCTTTGACAGTAACATTTTCCTTTTCCATTTACCTGGGTTTTTTTGCTATAGTTGAAATTTCTTGATGTACAAAGCTGCAGAGAAACCATTTCTGCTATGCTTTGTACTTTCTAAACATCAATGAGTATCTCCTCTCACTCAACCCCTTGAAATCCCAATCCTGTCTAAAAGACACAGGCAAGACCATGCAGAGGACATTCAGTATTTTAAATGCAAAGGTTCACAGAGCTTTAAGTCTTCTAAGCACAGTGACCTCTTCCTTAACCAATGTCAGCTCAGATTCACTAATGGAAGCACTATCAGGCTATCTATGCATGCGATTTCTAGGACCACAGTGATTAGAATAATTGTAAGTTAGACTAGAAAAATAATTAAAGCACAGGAAAAAAATGTAGAACATCAGTGAAACAGTTTTATCTTTCTATCATCGCCCAGGTGGAGAGTTGGAGAATGTGCATACAAAAATGAGACAGTATGCACTGGGGTATATTAACAAACTAAAGCTAAAGGGAAAAACTGGCCCAATCTGTTAAACACCATTTCTAGGGGGACTGACCACAATAAGACATTACCAAGTTTTACAGAGATACAGACGTTTCATGCTTAGAACCACTGCAGCAGTGCTAAGCCAGCTTTGAACACAGGTTTAAAGAGCAGGTAGATAAGACATTAAACTAACTTTCCATGAAGCCTGGGCAGGTAATAGCCCTGAACATGTAGAAGATTAAACAGTGGAAAGTGTTGAGTACAAAAAGGTATACAGGACTGAAGGAAGAAAAGTTTGAGACAAAACATTCCTGTTTGGGTGATGGATTACTGCAACAGGCTGCCCAGAGGGGTTGTGGAGTCTCCTTCTCTGGAGACATTCAAGAGCAATCTGGACACGTTCCTATGTGAGCTACTCTAGATGATCCTGCTCGGGCAGGGTTGTTGGACTGGACTATCTTTTGAGGTCCCTTCCAACTCCTAATATTCTGTGATTCCTTGAAACAAAACACTTAGATAAATTCAGTTAGACCTGAATATGGTTAGAACTGAAAACTGACTTGTGCTGATATTCTGTAATTTTCCCTAACTGCATTCCTATCACAAGGGGTAATAATTGGATATAAGGTTGGATAATGGTAAAAATGTAGATGATGCTTTTATCCTGTCTCATCAACAGCCTCCTGGGGTGTCTCGAAATTGTAATTTCCAAATTCTTTGCATTCCAGAACCTTTTCAATCCGTGCTGGTCTTCAGTAGTGCAGTCAGATTCATACACTTCTGCATCTGGCTTAATAAATCCCTGTACAGTGTATTTGCAAGTTGGAAAGCCACCAGACATGACTGACCTGGTCACAGTAAGCCATAGCTAGGGTCAGCAGCTTCACTGAAACCAAGTTTACAAGTCATTAATCTAAGAGCAGAGTGCTCTCATCTTCTCATCTGTAGTTTGGTTAACTGATTTGGGTGATAGGGACACAAGAAAAAGAAGCACTCCCAAAAGTTGTGGTTTTTCAGACAGACAACCCATTACTATACATAAACCAGGGGATGCACTGAACAACAGGTTTTCTACCACCTAGCTAGCCGAAAAAGGACAGTTGGAAAGTATGTTCTCACTGTCCTCTCCTATAATCTGAAGGTTGACATGTACCTCACAACTCAGTGATAAATTTTAGCTGTTACTTTCAAAACAGTGAATAGATTCTCCCAAATTACTCTGGAATAAGACAGCAGTTTCTATTAGAATTCTAAGAAAGAAAAAACAAATTGAAAAAACACAGTAAATTTGAAAATTCTGAATCAAATTTACTTCAAAATGGAACAACTACATATGTAAGAGACTGTCTATACTGCAATTACAATCCACTGAAAGACACAATTTTGAAAATGTTAACACAAAAGGGACAGGTTGCCCTATTTGCCAAGGCTGGTTTCACAGGGTCTTGGACAGACGCTAGCAGGACTTAACCACAGGAAATCAGAAGAGAATTACCTTAACAAGGAGAACTTCCACAGCTATCTCTGGAGACCTCCTTGCATCACAGCCAGAGATGCATGCTTCAGGAGCATTGTGGGGAGGAGGAACAGGATTAAGAAAGGGAGAAATTACTGCTATTACCAATTGTCCTGACTACTGGCATAAGGCAGATGTACTCCCATGTTAGATTTGACTTTTTTTAGGACCACAAGACTCACACAGATAGAGGGAAGACAATGTGTATCTGTTGTAAAGCTAAGAGACAGGGCTCTGAGTCAGAAAACCATGAGCTTAGGAAGACAAAACACTACTTAGAAGATGGGTATTAGGAGGGAAAAAAAAACCCTCCAACCCCTAAGCCAAACATTCAACAGCCATACAGTTATGCAAGTAAAAGTCATCTGTTGCTAAGAAGCTGGGAAAGGGTAATGGTAATAGCCGTTAATTATAGTAACAGTCTAAATTATCATACTGTAGCCATATGGTTCTATAAACCACCACCCTATTTTTAATATTTTAAATTATTTTGAACCTTATAGCTTCTAAGTGAGAGAAAGTTTAATGTAACTCTTCTGACAACATCTTCGATGGGGTTGTTCAGCCTGGAGAAGAGAAGGCTCTGGGGAGACTTTATGGCAGCCTTCCAGGAGCTGAAGGGACCTCCAGGAAAGCTGGGGAAGGACTTTTTACATGGGCATGTAGTGGATTTAAACTGAAAGAGGGTAGGTTTAGAGTAGATGTAAGGAAGTAATTCTTCCTTGTGAGGGTGGTGAGCACAGGCTGGCCAGAGAATCTGAGGCTGCCCCCTCCCTGGCAGTGTTCAAGGCCAGGTTAGATGGGGCTTTGGGCAACCTGGTCTAGTAGGAAGGTGTCCCTGCCCATGGCAGGGGGGTTGGAACCAGATGATCTTTGAGGTCCATTCCAACCTGAACCATTCTGTGATTGTATGACTAATTCTGATGAAAGTGCTGATCAGTACAACACATTTTGTATGTAAAATTCTAGAATATACTCTTGTGTATAAAGAGTGGCTTGACTCTCTGAAGAGGCAGAAAAGTTAAGCACATACAGACAAGTTTTAGGGCATTATAAATATTTACAGAAGTACTATTTTTCCTTTCCCTCCAGAGAATATTCACCCATGTATGACAGCTGGGAAAAGCTATTAGTATTAATGCCAGTGTTTCTAGCAAGTAACATGTTAAGATGGAATGTCTATGGTCAGAAGAACTTTCAAGAAAAGTATAAATCACGGTAAGTTACCAAAACCAGACAATATATTTGGCCCGAAAGGTCACGCAGGTGGATTATCTTGAATTACACTGAAGATCTGTGATAATCTTACTCCCTGGATTTATGAATGATTAATACCCAAAAAACTGAAGCAGTGCCAGACTGGGTCAGCTAAAAACATGTGAAATGAATAATCTGTTTTGCAGATATTTGGGAATAATTCACTTACAGCGAATAGTAGTGTGCATTCCCAGAGAAATGTCTAAGAGAACAAATATTCCCCTGTAGCAACCTGCAAAAACCTTCTTTTCAATTCTGTAAACCCAACAATTATATTAACTGATTTAGACTGCCCATCTCTGAATGGAAACAGGACTACTAATTGCAGTTGCAAATAAAACCAAAAAAGATGCTGCAAAGATAACAAATTTAAAGAAACAGTGAAGCATCAAAAAAAACCCCAACTTGCATGACTGAAGTGTCTTTTATGTAGACTTGATGAGCTTTTTTTTAGCTTAACATCCTTATTTAATTTTTTTCAAAGTAAATGTGGAAACAAAAGAAAGGTTTTTCATTCCACTGTCATGTAATCCTATTGATGAAATTCCAAAACTGTTCATTATTACAAATGTTTTCACTAATGGATGTGTCTTTAAAATTAAGTTTCATCAGTATTTTTAATCTGTTTTGGGCAAGTTAATAAGTTGCTACTTATTTGTCAGTATATACACACTGGGTTTGATTCTTGATCTCTGTGTGTTTAAAAACTGTACACACACACACAAATACACAATACATTAGTGTTAGGTACAGAAGAACAATTTTCTATTAAAAAGGCTATTTTTTTTAATTAAATCAGCACACAAACACATTCCACGTTGTCCTTTAATCTGAGACACTAATGCATGTACTTCAACTACTCCTACAAGATGGTTACCCACAGATGTTCACAAAAGATGGACAGTCTACACAGCTCCTAAGCAATCTTCTACAATAACCTTAGTGTGTAACCTAAGTAATCTTCACCATACTGAAATCCATTTTTACCCATTATCAAGGGAGAGCAGGAAAAAAAAAAGCCTTCTCTGGAACAATCTTTTCCCATATTCTGAACAGTTGCCATATCTTCCTAATGTTATATTCTTTTGGTCAAACAAAAAAAATAGATCAGATTAAGTCCCTGATAATTATTGTTTTTCACTTCTGGACTTTCTCAACATGCCCATATCTACAGCGTTCCATTTTTGAGAGATTACACATGTACTTACGCATCTGCTTGTCTGTCTAAATCTCACTATTTAGCTACAGGTTTCACAACATACAAGTAAAGCACAGGTAATTATTAACATGCGGTCAATTTATCATGGGTAGAAACAAACACAAGGTAACCACAGGCTCTTTGAAGGCAAGAAATAATTTGCCAAAATGTATAGTGAATGGAATATTCAAGATGGAACTCCAGAGAAATACAGAAAATAATGCTGTTTATTTTAACTATAAATAAATAAATTATTGCTGCAATTCTATTCAAAGTGAATAAAGGAACAAATTGAGTACACATCAAATCTGTAGTAAATGTCCTTAGGTGTCCATACAGAATACCTCAGACTGGTCAGAAAGGCTATGCCTTGTATTCCGAAGTCAGTTGAGCTCTTTCTTGCTCTGACATTTCACTTTTTGAAAGATTTTTTTTTCTACTATTTTCTGAAAATATACTTTTTTGAAGCAGACAGACTGGTTACCTTTTCTCTTTCATTCACTAAAATAATTTTCAGCTAATAAATATCTCTAAAGATAAGACTATTTTTACTGAACTTTACTGACACATTTACTGAAAAATTGTTTACAAATGTTTTCCAGTTTAAAAAATAAACAACAAACCCAAAACAAACAACAAAAACCCACAAAAAAGTATAGAGGAAATTGTATTTACCTTTTGGTGAATAAAAAGTCTTCAAATGTATTTGCTAGCTCTGGCCACATGCTGTCAAATTTGCCAGAAGATGCATGCTGCCTTGCAACAGGCAGTCCGATAGACAGGACTTTGAGGAGAGAGGAAACAGCTAGCTTCCATGTGCTTTCAGAAGGACAAGAATATTTCAGACTAAGAGGTATTCTTAGTGTCTGCAAAACAAAAGTTAACACAAAAATGATAGTTGCTCAGACAAATTTAAGAATATGACTGGTTTCTACACATCTTGGCAGACACTGTCACACGTGACAGTAGACATCCCTACCTCTTTCTGCTGGCATATGAGACACTTTAAAAAATATAACTATAAAGATGATTTACCATACACCAGCTGGCTAAAGCACAAGCCTTTTGCCAAGTACAAGATTAGAAGTCAGAGCTGATCCCCTACCAATTACACTATGAAATTACACACTAATTTTCTTTTTCTGTACTGCCATCCAACTGCTAAGCCTGACAAATGGGCTTCCCTAACATCTAGCAGACCACAGGCAGTTCATTATACAGTAAGTGTATTCTGGAGAGTTTAGTCCCGTTCCTAGGAAGCTATCCCAAGTGCTTCCACAGTATAGAAAAAAAAAAAAAAAAAGCCTCACTGAATTTCAACTTTTCCTAATATGCAAAAGCTGAATTGTATACGTGACCAGAGCAAGACACCTGGTTGCTGCTGACTGATAAATCACATGAAAGCATAAGAAGTTAATGAAATTCTATGATAAAGGCTGCAATACAACTCAAACGTACAGCAGATGAAAACAGAAAAATTCAGTCTTTTAAGAAAGCTGCAGCATCTATAAAGTCAATAATGAGTTACAAACATTAGGCATGTGCTATTTACACTTATGTATTCCATTTAGACAAGTAATTTCTTAACAGAACTAACTAGAACCTGATACCAAGTTACCTTGGAAAGCTAATTATTTAATTTACACTTTAATGCACAGTGACTAAATCTGGGTATTACACATATGACCCTAATGCTTTCAGAAGTCTCTGATTTGAGGAAAGACTTACTCATGCTCTCAAGACTGAGTCATTTGTGATCACCTCTCTGTTGACAAACTCATGAGATCTAGGATCTAACCCTAGATGTAAAAGAATATTTTATTCTGCTGCTATTGTTCATATGGATCAAATCTAATCCCAACATCAACACGAGCTTTGGAGACACAAAAAATAATTTTAAAACCCATTTTCATCTACTGCGATGGATCACATCATTATCAACTGTAAATGTTAAAGTGGTGTTAACGTCAGTTTTACCTATGCAATTAAAACCAAAGCAGAAAACAACTGTATTAACTTGGAAACACATATATTTACTTCATAACAGATTCCAAGTAATATCACGGAACTATTTAAAACAGATTCAGGTTTCTAAATTTCTATACAGGAACAAGCTCATATCAGCCAAGTCATTACAAAAAAACTAGGTCACTTTTTCTAGACATTTACTACAATATATACTATTTACCAAAATTATTTGCTAAAATGAAAATAAGGTAAAAAAAAAGCTAAGAGTTTGGCAATTTCATCTTGAAGGCACATTTGCACACTGGCAAAACTTCATTGGTACATCAATGACACACAAAGGCAGAAAAGAAAATCAAAAGTAATAGCTAGAGCACACGTCCCCAGTGTATATATGCCAGTTAAGAGAAACTGTTGTTCTTCAGCCTTGTATGCCGTAATTATTAATAGGCCTGTTTATGAGATCTAGGGGTATTACACTTTCAAAGACTAATATTTTGTGGCCCAACACATTTGTTAATTCTTATCTTAGTACTGAAATACTGATGCTGACATTATCCCGCTAAGGAGCAATAGATATAGCCCTATCAATAGCCTTGTAGCTTCAAAAGAAATTACTACCTGCTGCTCATCTTCATAAAGTATCAATTTGTTTACTAAAGCTTTAAGCTTCCCTGAAAGCATTTATCAACAGTAGCTCAAAATAATACTCAGGATTTTCAATATAAACTCTTTAAACTCACATGTAGGACAAACTTTTACCTTAATAATATTCTGAAGAACTTTCTCAGTTACCACAGCTTTATGGCAAGCTGTCTTCTGGTATAAGTCCACAACAACTTCCAATGATCTCTCAGCAAATGGTACGTAATTCAATGCTACCCATTCCGCCTAGGAAAAGAAATCAGTGAATTACTAAACTATACATGCAAACATATTAATTAAGGATCAGGAAGCTTATGTTTTGCACTGAACTCTCAGTTTAATGCATGCAACGTTTGCTAAGGATAATAGTCCAAGCAATAAAATTGCGAATACAACATAGTCTGACTCTGAAAATGTACTCTACATTGAAGTAAAGTACATTTAAGTAGGACAAATGTTGCAGACTAGGCAAGACAACTACATTAGGACAATCTTTAAGGAAATTTAACTCACCGGTGCAAATAGTTGTATCTAGTGTGATTCCATTGTGTTGCAGGACAAATAGAATAAGAAAAATTAATACATACATAATAGTTACCTTTTGGATTATAGTGAATCAGATGCTCATGCTTAGTGAACAGCAGAGTGCACAGATAAAAAGAATTATTGAGTAAGTCACATCTCCCTACAGCACGTGCAATTAAAAAATTTGCAATTCGAGGGTATTTTCTCCTTTCAAAATTATCATGTCTTTCTCTTAAATTTGGTATCACGTGTAGAAGAAATTATTTTAGATCAATTTACTGACACATTCATTATGTCTGGTGTCCAGGCAAGACCTTTCGTACACAGAGGAATACAAAGTATAAAAGCAAACTGGAATTCAAAGGAAGTAAACAAAGATTAAAAATATCACGTAAATAGCCACTAATAAATTTGCTTATTACTCAACATGCACAGCAAAGTTTTTACAGATGGAATAACTACATCTTGCTAAACAAACTGTATCTGAAGCTGAATTGGGTTCACCAGCCAAGTGAAACAAGTGAGATTTCTAATTGATTACCTGATTATACTTTGCATTTGCAATGTGCTTTGTTTCCAGCTGTCCATACTGTGGAGGCTTGCAAGAGAATTCTACAAAGGCCAACAGCTGGTCGAAGATTGCAGGATACATTATCTGCATACTTTCTGAGCCCACACATATAGCCTATACCGACAGAAAATACATGAAGCTTAATATATTATCCTGAGCTTCCACATTCAAAAATTCACATCAGTACAAAAAGCTCCCAAAGAAAAGCTGTAAATTTATGTAAGAGACATGCCATATAAAACCCACCGTAAAGTTCTAACAGTTTCAGGAAGGTAAGTTTTGTTATCCTATTAAAGTAAATTAAATGGTAAAGTATCTGGACATATACAGTTTAGTAAATACAGTTGTTTCATTTCATCCAGTAAAAGACATCTTTTCTGTACAAACTCTGCTTTGACATGACAGCAAAACGTAAGTCTAGTATATAGAATCATAGAATGGTTAGAGTTGGAAGGGACTCTCATCTAGTCCAACCCCCCTGCAAGAAGCAGGTTGTCTTGTCTCTTGATCTTGGCCACATCTTATTTAAGTTCTACTTCAGGTAACTTCTAAGTCTCAGAAGGAATGCATACAAGGTTTCCATAAGTAGTTAAAATTATGTCTTACAGAAAGGAACATAAATAAAATGAGAATGGTATGATTTCGGTATAGCTGAAACTCATAATCTTGCTTTAAAATGGAAAACATTTCACAAAGGGTGTACTTAGAAGATGTCAATGAAATATCATGTTGTAATAGGCTAATGATTTCCTGTTGCAATATAAATCCTGAGGTAATCCTAGGGCATTTATTTTCAGAGCAAGATACAATGACTCTATAAAGTTACTCCAATTATTTTCTGTCATTTTCAGTGTACTGCTTTTCCTCCCTAAGTCCCTCCTCTCAAAGCTTCAAGGAACAGTCTATTTATCACTCCACAAAATTATCTTGTGCTAGTACTGTCATTTTTCTTTGGGGAGGAATCAACCTCCCTTTCCATTAACCGCAGATCAACCATGATGAGTTGTGGTCAAACTCACTCAAGCTCCAAAGCTGCTTGAGCACAACCTACATGCTGGGGCTGTGTCATGAACTGTGGCAGTTGACAGGCTAGCCAATATCCTGAGTCCCAGGCCATGAAACTGAGACACCAACAGGGGCTAGAAGCACTGTGGTCACTAGATTGCCATAAGACCTTGCTGCACCTTCAGAAAACCCACAACCTGCAAGAGAACACTCTGAATCATCAACAGCCTTTCCCCTTTTCCTCCACCTTCCTGCAATTCAAAATGCATGTCTAATGCTCAAAAAACTTAATCAATATTATGAATATAGTGCAGCACTCCTAAAAATCCATACTCCTTTTCTGCTACTCAAGTTCAAGACTGTAGTGAACTCGGAAAAATGCTTTAACGCTGGATACTCACCTGTGTGGCAGCAGACTAAAAGGTCAATTCAAAAATCCCATAAAACAATTTCAGCTGATATGCTGCTGCACTGAAGTCCTCTAAATTCTAAGAGGTTAATGCAACTTCACATAACTATTAGAACCGTATAAAATTATTTATACCACATGGATTATAAAGCGAAAGAGTAAGCACAGATCCCTGGATAACGTTTATATAGATGCAACTTATTTGTACAAATGTGACTTACATCACCCACTGAATTGTATCTAGAAAAGCAAAACTTCAACAAAATATGTTTGCCATGCATTCTATGTTGTGATACTTTATTACTATTATTCATTTCAGGATCAGTGGCAAGTAAGTTAAGAAGCTACTTTTTATGCATTGATGAATAAAAGCAGTAACTACTTCCCATTTTAAGTTTGTGCATGAGTAGCCTCTTAACATTATATAGAACTCCAGTAAAATTTTTATTTTATACACAGAAACACTTTCTGTCTGGTCTCCTGGAGTATTTTCAACTCCCCAAATTATCCATACAATATTAAAAAAAAAAAGGATTAGGTCACTTATTTTTGAAAATCCATCTAACTAGAATTGCTTTTCCAAGAGGTTTATGCTTCTGACACCTGGTAACTTTTATCTGAGTGTATGAGGAACTCACAAAAGCCTAATAAAGCGTATAAAATCTTTAAGAGTTGCTTATAAAATGGAGTAGTATTTACTTCATTAAATGCACTTTTTTACATACTCATATAAGTGAACACAAACTGCAAAATGTTGCGCAGATCATTGTTGCAAAAGTTGACACAGTACTTTAGCTTCAGAAATTCATGCTGCAAAGCAGTCTGACACTCACCTTCACATTTTTTTAATGTTTTGGATGGATCTAACAACTCCCAGTGCAACTACTGTCAGGGACTACTGGGGGCTTTTTATAGCTCTCTGTAGCTAAGTGTCTGCCGCCTCTGTCGGTGTGTGTATAATACTCATAGCCTTGAGTTTACCACACTCACAGCTCAAGAGGTTTGCATCCATAGTGCCTGTAGAGGCAGAATTCACATGTATCTGACCCCCAAATATCAATCTGTGTTCCTTTGTCTCATGAGCCATAAGGCTCACTTCAGAGTGGACCCAAAGTGAATGTTGACAGGGAGTGAGAATATTCAGAGAATCACAGAATGTCAGGAGTTGAAAGGGACCTTGAAAGATCATCCAGTCCAATACCCCAGCCCAAGCAGGATCACCTTGATTAAATCATACGGGAACGTGTCCAGGTTGGTCTTGTATGTCTCCAGAGAAGGAAACACCACAACCTCTCTGGGCAGCCTGTTCCAGTGCTCTGTCACCCTCACAGTGAAATAGTTTTTCCTTACATTCACATGGAACTTCCTATGCTCCAGCTTGGACCCACTGCCCCTTGTCGTATCACTGGCCAACACTGAGAACAGCCTAGCTCCATCCTCCTGACACTCGCCCTTTACATATTTATAGACATTAATGAGGTTACCCCTCAGTCTCTTCTTCTCCAAGCTAAAGATACCCAGCTCCCTCAGCCTGTCCTCATAAGGAAGTTGTTCCACTTAATCATCTTGGTGGCCCTGCGCTGGAGTCTTTCAAGTTCGATCTGAACTGAGGGACCCAGAACCGAACACAATCTGGCCTTGAGATTTTAGCTGAGCTACAGTAACAAAGTAGGTACTTGTACTACAGCAGTGAAAGACAAGTTCCCTGAGAAACAAAATGAACAAAATACAAACGGTATAAGCACAAAACACAAATGAGCTCAACATATGGACATCTGAAATGAAAGCCAAGGCTCCTTTCCAGTCCTATGTTCTTAAGTTGCAACATCGTTCACTAGTGCAGTCACATCATAATGTCTCTTCATTAAACCCATCAGGGGCTCAGTCTTTAAAATGTCAGGTTTTTCTCATGCAATTCTGACTGCAAAGTTGTTCCAGAATTTCTCAGAAAACCAGAACTGACTCAAATCATCCTGTGTCAGAAAAGAACAAAACTTAATCTGATCTCACATGCAATCATGTAAGAAGCATTTTATTTAAAAAGAAGGCGAGAAATATTTACATACTCTTCACCTGTTCCACTGGCTTCTGTGTGTACTTCTGAGAGTATCAATTCATTTCAAAAGAAAGACAGAAACCGACACTGTGGCCTCTAGCAAAACCATCTGACAGATGGCCTTTGCTCCACATCAGCACTGGCTGGCTGCCCTGTGATGGAAATTTTTCTGTGTTATAGCTGAGAGGAGCAGTCACACGACTTCACAGAGCTTACTAATGTGCAAATGTACTTTTTTAGTGACTTCAGTGCTGTTTTGTTAGTAATGTATTATAGATGGGGTGGGAGGTTCTATACAAATTAAGGTACCTAAGACTTCCTATGTAAGTTGGTATTTGCAAATGCTTGTAAATGCCACACTAACCATTTCAATCTGGAGAGGGGAAGGAGGGGGGTATGTCTGTTTCTCATGTGGAGTTACTACTTTTGTTATTAAGAAAACTTCAGTTAAAACAGTTCAATGTTTTGACAAGAACAAGAGGGGGAAAAAAAGCACCTCTTTTCTTCATGTTAAAACCTCTGGTAACCCCTGCTTTGAAAAGCACTAATGCCTGAAGCCTTTGTGAGCTAAGAACACCTGGATAAGGAGATCAGCAAAGAAAGAAAAATCTGATTAATATATGGAGTGATTAAATGGGGAAAACAGGACTTGAGCAGGGCTGAGCTGCTGGAAAAGGTACAAAAGGGTTAAGCCTGACTAGAAAAGGATGACAGTATAGTGGATAGGACTGGTGCTAAAACTTCATGTTATTTATATCTTCACATACAAAACTGAGATTTAATAACCCTTTTTAATCTTATACCTCTGTTCTAAAAATACAGAGATATTTATTAAGTCCATATGCTAAAAGAATGACTGAAAGATGATTCTGCCTTGTTTGTGGTGCTTAAATAAGTATGAGGTAAGTCAACCCACACCAAGCAAAAAGAAAACAAGATAATGAATTGCTGCTCATTTAATAGGCATCATGTTCTGTGAGTTAAATGGGGCAGGAGCATGTCTGGGGCGAGAGGTAAGACCACATAGTTCAGCAAACTAGTCATAACATGAAAGCCCAAAGGGAGTGAAGTCAAGTCACATGGATAGTTTTAATTATGGCATTTTTTCAGTAGATTTTTTTTTTTTGCAGGGTCTTACAGGATGTTTTGGTGGGTTTTTTTACAGGCATATTTTGTTCATTATCAGCTCGGCTTCTTTCCACAGAAACACAGAATGATTTGGGTTGGAAAGGAACTGAAAGATATCTGGTTCCAACCCCACTGCCATGGGCAGGGAGAACCTCCTACTAGACCAGGTTGCCCAAAGCCCCATTCAACCTGGCCTTGAACACTGACAGGGAGCCACAGCCCTCCTCTAGACTCACTCCAACAATTCCATGTCTTCCTTATGTTGGGGTCCCTAGAGCCAGATGAAGTACTCCAGGTGGAGTCTGACAAGAGTACAGTAGGAGGACAGAATCCCCTCTGCTGGTCAGGCCAGTTTTGACCATCAAAACCCCAGGATACCATTGGTTTTCTGGGCTGCATGTGCACACTGCTGGCTCACGCTGAGCTTTTTGTTAACCAACACCCCCAAGTCCTTCTCCTCATGGTTGCTCTCAATCCATTCTCTGCCAAGCCTGTAGTTGTGCTTAAGATTGCCCCAACCCATGTGCAAGACCTGGTACTTGGCTTTATTGAACTTCATGAGGTTCTCATGGGTTACCTTCTCAAGACAGTCAAGGTCCATCTGGATAGCACACTCTAGTGTGCCTCGTTTTGTAAATGAGTAATTTTGCAAGATTTTTTACAGCTCCAGAAAAAAAAGTAGTACCCTTTTTTTTAAACTACGCAGTAAAAGGGCACGCAAATCTGCTGTTTCACCTGCATGATGGGTGGTCTCTGAGGATGAGTGTAAGAGTTTCTCAATCAGAGAAGCAGAACTGCCTTTACACAACAATTAATAAGTGGTAAGAATGTGAATGAACTCAAAGTTCTCATGATCACAATTCTGCTAGTCTTTATGCCATTATCAGCATAAGGAATATTATTTGTGGGACTATTTTCCCTCGCTCCATGTACAGACCTTCATAACGGTACAATACTTGAATAGCTACAGACAGAGGACCACACTTAAGTATTTCCGCAATCAAGGAAAAAAAATAATTACACCATCCCTCCCTCTCAATGCAGGTTGCACCAGGAACAGAGATCCTTACTGTTCTAAGAACGGTTTATTTGCACAGTGCAAATATAAGGAATTTTAAAAACTAATCTTTAAGTCATCACACCGTAACTCTGAAAAGAGCTGAGACCCAGCATATTTCACCTTTCACTACGCATCTGAAGTCACGTTCTTACCTTCTGTAAAACATCTAAAGCTGTAAGAACCGCTTCCTGTAAACTTGTCAAAACTGCTTCAGTGTAAGATGGAAGGATGAAAGGGGAGGCATCAGAACTGATTGGAACTGAAACAGCACCGTGCAAAATGACACCCAGCTTTTGGAGATCATCCATGCTGAAACCAGTTTTGATGTGTTGGTAAAGAGCTGGAAATATTTGAATTAAAGCTGTGAGAAAAGGCTGGCTGGGAATGAAAGTCAATTTATCACAAGTAACTGGAGGCCTTGTGCTTTCTGAACCGATCCTATACCAGCTGTTCCAGGCTGCCCACCAAAGATTCAAATCTTCAATCTCATCTGTTATTACAGGCGGTTCAGATCCACTGTATCTTCCTATTCTTTCTCCTATGGAGTCAGTTCTCATGAACGATCTGCCAAGGCTAGTGGCAGTTGTTGTCCCTACCACCACAGGGACAGAAACACTGATAGCAGGTGGTGTATCTGGCTTCTCCGAGTCTCGGACAGGAGAAACAATTTGCAAGATCTCCTGGAAGCTTTTCAGAGCAGCCAAGGATACTTCATTATTTTTGCTGAGTGCTGCTGACTGGATGTGATCAAGAAGAACATCCCAGGCTTGGGAAAAGTCTCCTATTTAAAAAAAAATAAAGAAAAGAAAAAAAGAGGTAACAGTAAACAAACTTGGAACTGCCTTCCTATTCCCCTTCCCACCCACGCTGTCTCTTAAAGGCTGTGCATGTACTTGTTATTAATACAGAGAAATATCACAAGGTTAGGTGATAACTTTCAGAATGTACCAGCTCTACTGTGAGAAAGGGGAATGTGACAGGGAAACACACAGAAATGTGAACAATGAAACAGTGTATCAATGTTTATGTCCAGTTTGCTAGTGAAAAATCACATTCCATATCCCCTAACACCAGAAAAATACATTTATTCAGGATAATGAAACAAATTTGGTTTCATACATACCAGATGCTTGTTGATTTCAAAAAGTGTTCAGCACACACAAGGAATTTAGGGTCAAATCTACAGTCATGCAATGCACTAATAAAAAAATTACTTTAAACTGCCCTGATAATTACACTGTGGAGAAAGAGTTCATTTCTGGAGTTTGAGTTTTTCATTACATGTAACCTTAACCTTCAATTTTCTATGCTAGCAATTACTGGGCTTGAATAACTAAAACAATTTGTAATTTTAAAAATTTTTATAAAGTTTTACATCATGTTTAACAGTTTAAGATCTGCATTTCTGCAAATGACCAATGCTCTTGAATAGCTAATATGTTGATATACCCTTGATAACTAGCAATATGTTGATATCCATATCACAAATAAATGAACTGCAATATAACATAACTTATTTCTAGTTGGATATGTAATTACACACTATGTGATGGTGAAGGTATATTAGTGTAATGGGGAATTTTCTTTTCAAACTATAAATGCTCACATTTTTATTTTTTACAGTAATTGATTTAAGTAAGTCAACTAAACTAAGAAATGAAAAGTAGTTTTGAAATTTTATCAGAATGCCTCTGTTTAGAAACCTAAACTGAAACAAAGCATTTCTTTCTGCACAAAATGTGCATAGATGCTGAATTATGTTATCTAGTTCAATACATTTACATTGTTCAATTGTATGTAACAGTATTTTTCAATAGCTTGGTAAATGACTTTATGGTTAACTTCTTAAAAGAAGTAAGCTAAATAGAAACAGGGAAAAAAATAGACCCTGAGAAAAGGATCAGAAATAGATACAGAGGAGTTAAAGGAGAAAAATTAAAAAAAAAATTTGAAGCGTGAGGTAAGACTGTAAGGATGAAGAAGAAAAGGGGAACTCGCTTCAGTTAGCTTCATCGGGGACAACAGTGAAGTAACTCAAACTGAAATCTCTGTGCAAGACAAACAGCAGGGTTTCATGCGAGGAGAAAAATTAGCCACTCATTCAAGTGATTCTTTCAACATCTTTCACATAACAAGTCCAATCTTTTAATTTAACAACCCCCCAATGTAAAAGCATTGCTAAACGTGACACACAGATGACATGGAAGAGTTCTACACAAGTGCTGAATAACCTTAGAAAGACAAGAGGAAAAATACATTCTGACAACCAAAAAAACAGAAAAATTATTATTATTGTTGTCAGGCTACTATAAATGAAAGCTATTTGGCACCCAGAATTATGACTAGTGAGATTTAATCTCAAGTACTGTGATATGGAAGATGAAGCTGGTACTTATAGTTCCTGACTCTAAGGAGCATGTATTAAAACTCCACAATTTTCACCACATTTGAGGGGAGACAAAACAGAACATGATTTTAATCTATGATTAAGATTCTTTCCCAGTACTTCAACTGAAAAAATATACAAAAGCAGAAAGTCTAAAGTTACTGAAACATAATAACAAACTAAATTTTACCTAAAGGTTGCAGTAAGTATCTCCTGGTGTTAAATATTCTTGCAACTCCAGCCAGTGTTAATACCCAAGTCTCAGCCCACTGTTTCTCAGCTGTATCCCTCGAATGATGGATGAGAATGTTTCCTCCTCCTGATTCAATCTTCTCTTTGTCAGCTGTGGTAGAAGATTCTCGAACCCTATCCAAGAGGTGAAATAAAACCTGTAGTAGAGAAATAAGAAAAAAACCCACTTTTTAAACAATGCAACACAGTTGCATTCATATCAAAGAATAAAACGCAGCAATTTTTCCATTATCCTTTCCATCATTGTTTCACCTTGAGAGTTCCCTTATTCCAAACAGTCTCTGCAACAGCTTCACTTAAGAAGAGTTAGAAATAGCATGATCAAACCCACTGAAAACGCTGTTAGCATTAGCAGAAGACTAAAACAAATGGATGTCAGTTATCTCACAGGTACAACAGACAGTAGACTCAACTACAGCAAAACGTTTCCCATAAGGGACAACCAACATGATTGTGATCTAGAACAGGTTAGTAATAGATCCTCTTGAATAAGAGAGCTAAACTAGAGTGTAAAGTAAAGCTCAATGCAGTATCAGAACAACCCAATAATATAACCGTAAAATGTCATCAGATTTCTGCAAAAAGGAGTCATTCCTCTTCGTATGAAGAAGCAGCCTTTTTATGCAACTCCCAAGTAAGAAAAAAATGGTCAAAATAAAAAAAACCAAACATACATTGTGTAAGGGTCAGAGAAAAGAAAACATGGGTGGGGAAAAAGAAAAAAAAAACAAACAGTGAAAGACAGTTGTCTTTAAAAAGTCTTTATAAGCTATTAACTATATTAAGATAGCATGTCAATGGTTACCAAAACATGAAGGTTTTTTAAAACTGCATTCACTGGAAGCTTACACATCATACCTTCCAGATAACTGTGTGCCATGTTGAATGTTGCAATAAAGTTCCATGAGCACCAATAGTAGAAAATAATGTCTGCCCAGCACTCTTTCTAACCGCAGGTCGGGGATCCACACACAGTTCTCCAAGTTTGGCGTACAGGCATAACCAAAGACAGTCAAATGGTGGTGCAGGATGAAAAGGCCTATTCAGCATAATTCCCTTTTCTTCTGCCTGTTTCTGCAACACTGCTTCTTCTTTGTTTAGCTCCTTTTCAATTATTTCACCTCTTTGAAAAAAATAATCTGAAATATTCCACTACAAAACAGAGACAGACATATGCTACTGTACAACAGAAGTATTATAATGCATTATTGATCATGAAATGAACTGATGCTCATTTTCATATTTAAAAGCATTTTGCAAAGTGCATCAAGATATTAATTTCCCTACACAAATGGAAGATCAATACATAAATACAGCAAGGTGCAGAAAGTACTTTTCTTAGCCTTGGCTTTTAGGCCTTACACAAAGTACTTGAAAGGTAAATAATGTATTAAAAAATAAGATACTGAAGAACACTGTTACAGCACAACACTTTCTTTACCTCACCCTGGAGTCATGCAGATTAAAGATAAATTGTGCTCAATTTATAAATGATTCAAAATGGCAGCGTGAGAGTTCATTGAGAACTCTAAAAATAGGCTTTTTGCTTTCATTTGTAGACTTGACTACAGATTAATTTTCACTTATGAAAGCTGGAATCAGCATCACTGTCAGTTAATACAAAACTCACCAACAAACCAATTGAAGTTAAGCTAATATTTAGCTCTTGATTGTGAAGTCCAAAGCTTCCTGCAACTTCAACAACTATCTGCAGACAAGTACATGGCATTGTTGGAAGAAAGTCTGTCACAACCAACTGAAGACACTGGAATGCAGTCCGTATTAAGGACTCTCTTAAAAAAACAAAAGAAAAACAAAAAACACACACACTCTCATTTCAAATCTCTCCAAGAGCACAGAAATATTTTGAATACCTCAAGCACAACATAATTAAAAATTTTTAAAAAGATTAAATGCTTTAGAGATGAATTTGCAACATTTTAAATGTTTCAAGAGAAAAATGAGGTTTTTTTCAAGATATGAAGTTGAAGCTTCAAATTCTGATGAAGTACTTTAGTCCATGTTAATTAGCTAGTGAAGTTGAAGTTTAGACTCTCCCGTGGTCCTCAGCTAGTTTTATAATCACAGAGTGTTTGGAGTTAGAAGGGACCTCAAAAGTTCATCTAGTCCAACTCCACTGCTGGAGCAGGATCACCTAGATTAAGCCACACCCACACAATATATAGCAAAGTCCACTTCTCTGTTCTAAGGTTCCAGGACTTTTAAGTTCAGAATGTTTTATCTGACCTATTNTAGATTTATTTATTAGGAAAGGTGCATTCTTACTTGCTCCAATACTGTATTATGCCAGACAGAATCTTTTCAAAATATCTGCCATTAAACAGATCTTTAATAAATACTTTGCCTTGAGAATTAAATTCTGAATACAAACATAAAAATAGTAGTACAGAAAGGTTTGTGGAAAGGAGCTCTCAGAAGCAGCAACATAGTTGAGAACTAAAGCCTTGTTTAGTTAAGAGACAAAATGAAGGAATCAAAAGGAGTGGTGAAGTGTAAATAACACAAAATAGGGAAGCTGTGTTTAATGATATGTTTGGGTTTTTAAATTTTTAATGTACAAAAGAAAAAATTCCAAAAGATTTACAATACAGAAAATTAGCGTCCTTCAGAGTATATAACCTAGGAAAGCAATTCGGAATGCAGATGTCAGTTATGTATTTCAGAATCCTACATAATATTAATTCATTCAAAATGAAAACCATTGGTGGGCTACAACCAACACAATATGAAAGCTAGAAGGATTCACAAGAAACTTCCCACGGTCAATAATGGCTGCAGTGACCAGGAGATGGTAGAGCTCAAGTACCTGCATGGAAGGATGAATCAGTGCAATAAGTAGGATTACAACCCTGGGCTTCAGGAGAGCTGAATTTGGCCTCTTCAAAGACCTGCCTGGGAGATCCCTTGGGTTAAGGCTCTAGAAGGTAATAGGGTTCAAGAGAGATGGTCTACATTCAGGTACCACTTCCTCCTGGCTCAGGATCAGTGCATCCTGAAGAACAGGTAATTGTGGTTTAGCCAACCACAGAATTAAATTTGGAATTAAATCTGGCAAGGGATGTCAAGAAGGGCTTTTTCAAATACATCAACAGCAAATGAAGACTAGGGAAAATGGGGACTGCTGCTGAATGAGGTAGGTGCCTTGGTGATGGAAGACACGAAGGAGGCAGAGTTACTGAATGTCTTCTCTGCTTCAGTCTTTACTGCTAAGGCCAGAATTGGGTTAGAGAACATCTGAGCAAGCACTAGATTGACTATCCATGGGTCTTGATGGGATGCGCTCATGAGTACTTGGGGAGCTGTCAGATATTATTGCTAGGCAACTCTCAATCATGTTTGAAAGATCATGGAGAACAGAAGAGGTGCCTGACAAGTGGAGGGAAGCCAATGTCACCCTGATCTTCAAAAAGGGCAGGAAGAAACTCCCTGGAAACTACAAGCCAGTCAGCCTCACCTCCATCTCTGGAAAGGTGATGATGAAACAGCTTATTCTGCGGGTCATCAATAAGCATATGAAGGTGGTGGTTATTGGGCGTGGTGAAGGGGCAATCATGCCTAACCAATCTGATAGCCTTCTATGATGGCATGACTGGCTTGGTGGATGAAAGGAGAGCAGTAGGCTTTTGACACTGTCTCCTATAACATCCTTATTAGCAAGATAATGAAGTGTGACTTGGATGAGTGAACAGTTAGAAGGGTTGAGAACTAGACAAATACAGAGCCTCGAGTGTCGTGGTAAGTAGCACAGTCAAATTGGACGCCTGAAGCCTGTGGTGTGCCCCAGGGGTTACAGCTCTGTCCACTCTTATTCAACATATTCATCAAGTGCCTGGACAAGGGGAGAGAGGGTATCCTAAGTAAGTTTGATGATAATACAAAACTGGGAGGGGTGGCTGACACACTGGAAGGTTTCAATGCCATTCAGCAAGACCTGGACAGGCTGGAGTTGGGCAGAGAGGAACCAAATGAAATTCAACAAGGGCAAGTGTAGGGTCCTGCACTGAGGGAGGAATAAACCCAAGCACTAGCACAGATTAGGGGCTGACCTTCTGGGAAGCAGCACTTCAGAGAACCTGGGATTCCTGGTAGACAAGTTCTCCGTGAGCCAGCAATGTGCCCTCATGACCAAGGTGGTCAGTGGCATCCTATGGTGCACTAAGAAGACTGTAGCCAGCAGGTCAAGGGAGGTTATCCTCCTCCTCTGCTCTGGTGAGGCCACATCTAGAGTACTGTGTCCAGCTCTGGGCTCCCAAATTCAGGAAAGACAGTGAACCACTGGAGAGAGTCCAGTGAAGGGTTATAAAGATGATGAGAGGACTGGAGCATCTCTCTGAGGAAAGGCTGAGAGAGTCAGGGCTGTTTAGCCTGCAAAATAGAAGACTGAGACGGGATCTTATCAATATTTATAAGTATCTAAAGGGTGGGTGTCTAGAGGATGGGGCCAGACTCTCCTCAGTGATGCCCAGAACAAGGGGCAGCTGATACAAACTGAACACACAAAGTTCCATCTCAATATGATAAAAAACTTTTTCACTCTGAGAATGACAGAGCACTGGCACAGGCTGCTCAGAGGTTGTGGAGTCTCCTCTAAAGATACACCACCTGGATGTCATCCCGTGCAACCTGCTGTAGGTGACTCTGCTTAGCAACTTTTCCAGAGGTCCCTTCCATCCCCTACCGTATCTAATAATAATGAACTAATTATTCTCTAACGTGTTACATACTTCAGAGAGATGTCCATCCTACTACAAGAGATCAAAGGATTCATCCTTGCTATACTTGTGGAGGAAATGTTCACACACTATTTCCCCAGCTCTTTGTTAAAGGAGTCCGTACAGTTAAACACACTCAAAACTGATGCAGTTCCCTCCCCACTACAAAGTTCCAGAGATATGTGACCTTCAAAGACTAAGAGAAGGGAAGGAGGCAGGAAATAGAATTATACTTAGGCTGCTCATTTTGAAGAGCTGAGTTATCTTCACATGCAAGGCCGGTAGAAAAAATCCAATACAGTTCACTTCCCAATTAATGTCCCACACTACATTTGTGGGAGACAATGTAGTGTCTCCCTACACTACATTGGAGAAAGGTTTCAAAGACCTTCATACAAGTGGCAACAGTGCTACAGGTCTGTAAAATTATCCTCAATGCATTTATCTTTTGGTGGCCACAAGAAACTTAAGCTTAGCTCAAAAATTTAAATCATACAGGGTTTTTTCTATCCTTAAAATAAACAGGGCCATCCCATTAAAATAAATTCTTCAAAGACTTATTTACAAGCCAGGGCCATACGTTCAAGAAGTGACCAGAAATATCACTGGCTCTCAAAACAGCATTTTCTGTATTTATAGCAAGAAGTTCTCTTGGAGCTTAAATGGATTTCTGTCACAGAATCCAGGATGTTCACAGACCAGAGGGAAGGCACTCAGTAAATTTACATTTAAAGTATAATAGCACCTGCATCATGTGCTCAATACATAAGGGACACAAGAAATCCCATTGTTTACCAATGAAAAACAGGCTCGTTTAATTTTATTTTTCCCTACTGTAGTTTATATGATGTGGGCAGTGTTATGTAGTTGAAGAAAATTTGTTTATTCTAAATGCTCTGTAGGAGGAAACTAATATTTAACACTAGATCTTAGCAACAACTTGAGGTACCTGCCAGTGACATCTGGATTTGCAATGTAAAGGGATCTGAAGACTGTCTTGAGAAGGAACCTGTATTGGTTCTCATCCATTGGCAACCACAGTGAAAAAAATCACAAGCCACGTAGGAACCACAGAACACATTGCACCGTGTGTGGAACAGCAGCTAGTGGAGTGTGGTTACAAAAAAGAGGATACTCACAACCAAGAATGCCAAGATCCTTGGAGATTTTGGCAAGCACTGCTGACGGATCAAGCGCTGATGGATCAAGCAATACTGGTACAAAAGGCAAAATGTTTCAAGCATTTAAAGGGGTTTTAGGAGGCCTTTATATGGCCAGAAACAGAAGCTGAGCTGGAGTAAAAGGAAAGATCAGAACAATTCACCTTGGTTTATATCAGAGATATCTAATGACCCATTCTGTTGCTAGTCTTGACTATCACTAAAGGTATAACACTGTCTAAGTCTGTGGGCATACAGTTCCTGGTGCTTACAGTTCTAGGCTCAGGTAGCTCATTTCACTGCTCATTGCAAAAATCCCTTGCAACTTCAACTCTCATTTCCCTTGTGGGCAGGAGGGACAGACCAGTAATATTCCCTCCCTCTAGCAAGAGTCAGCTGTGTTAGTCAATAAGGGGATTCACCCATAGCACGTAGTCTTCACTCTTGTGCTATCAACAACCATTTAGGGAGGAGGGCTTCAACAAAAAGAGAGAGCACTCAGAAGATGACACACATTAGACCATCCCAGGATTTAAGAAGAGGAAAAAAAACAAACCACCACACAACAGAGGAATTGTGAGCAACATCTATGTCATTCACAACTATTTGCAAGCACCAGAGATGTGTCCAGCAGATGGTTTAAGATCAAATCAATTGGCACAAGCGGTATTCCTCAGGCTGTGCTGCATGCTGGCCACAGGAGAGAGTAGAGGGGAACTATAAACTGGTCTTCTGAAAGATTAATTCAGTGAAATAAAAATGTGCTGTAGAAAGAATTATAACACGTATTACTGTGGAATAAAATTGTTCAAAAGCTAAAACAAAAAGTTATGGCTATTATCAAAATGGTTATTAAAGAAAATAAAAGCAGAATTCATTCTACTGTTCTTATTTTACATAATTTTAGTATTGTATTTCCACCACTTACCCCTGATCACTTCGAATTGCCCCCATGACTCCAAGCACCAATGGCCAACCAGGTCCTAAGCTGTCACCCTGACTCTGCAAAATCTGCAACACACACTCCAACTGCTTGATCCTGATATCAGGATGACTAATGTTTGACAGTTCCTTTAGTGGATTCAATAAAAGCAACTGCAGTCTCTAGAAGTAAACAATAAAGCATATTAACAACTCTAAATTTAATTGATCTTTAATTATTTTGTGTGTGTGTGTGTGTGTGTGTGTGTGTGTGTGTGTGTGTATATGTAAAAGTGAAAGCGTGTAGTACCAACTGAAGATTCATTAAATGAATTCAGGAACTCACTCAACACTCAAATATTCAAAACACTCAAATTCAGCATCAGACTGACATTCTAAAAACTGTTTACAAAGGATCTGAGCAGGAAATATGCAGTCTTTTTATTCTTTATTTCCTCCCACCCGTTCTCTGGGTCCCTGAGGAAGTAGCTACACCATGCTGTCACGGCTCCATAAAAGCCATCATGCAACTTTATGCTCACACAGCATGGTTAGACTGAGTTTCCTCCTAAAGGAACCTTGAAAAAAACATCCACTGAACCTCAGTAAAAATATTAGAAAGTTTTATTAATAATGCATTTAATAGCTGTGATTTAGAAGGTTAGGTAATTTATTTTTACCTGCCACCAGATCACATATATTTCTAAACATTTTGGAACTGTTCTGCACACACGAGCGTGTTCCATATTTTGTTCTAATAAATGGACATAGTATACAAGCATCACCACACCTGGTTATGCATTTGAAAAAGGGGAGGACGGAAGTTCATTAGAATGCATGAGGTGATTCTCAATAGTTACATCTGAATGTTACAGCTGTAGGCTTTTTCTAAACTCAATAGTAAAGTTGCTTATGAATGCCTCCTATTCAATGGACTGCAGAAAATTTCCTCGAGGGAAGGTTTTGATTTCATGTTCATTTTCGGTTCCAGAAAAAGAGGAGGAAGGCAGCTGCTCTTAAATTTACTTTACCTGATTTTGAGATAATGGAGGATCATGGTTGAATGTCAGTCCTGCTTTAATGAGAGAAGTTAAAGCTTCTGCTCCCCATTCTCTCATTCTGGAGTTTGGATGCTGACAGACCTGAAAACACAGGAATGTTTTTTGTTAAAGTCACTTTTATTTAACCAATATTTGAATATATATGCAATATTAAAAAAATATATTCAAGTTATGTAAGAATTTACATACAATGTTTTGGTTTGGTTTTGGTTTTTTTTCAACAATAAAAATCAATCTGTACATGATAAAGTTAGGTTTAATAGTTTAAAATGTTTTATCTTTTGGACAGACATACCTTCTGAAGAGGAAAGCAACAGGAAGCAGTGAAAGACATAGAAGGAAACATAATGAAAACCACAGCAGTTCAAGCCAATACATTTTCCAAAATGAATATACTAACTACTAATTCAGGTAATGCTTGATTAAAAAGCACCAAATGACTTTTCAATGACTTTTCAATGAATGCCTGAAACTCTCAGGTTTAACTTAGGCTTAAGCTGCTATAAAATTCAGTTTCATGTTTCATACACAGCTTAACATATTCAAGGAAGGAGCACAACAGCAGCCAACACAGAAAAAGTCTTCTATATTTTCAAATGCAAAAGGTGACTACACAGTGCGTGTAAAATAAGCCTACATTCCATTGTTTCAAAAACTTGACAAAACAATAGCAAATGCTAGTTCAAGTTTAAGGTTTAAATCCATGTCTTCATTTCTCTTTGTCTTCTAAACCTAGTAATTTTGCTAACTGCCTTTTTTCAAACAGAAAAAAAAAACTCACTCCCAGATGGAGTACAGTTCATGCTAGTTCATAAATCCACTGCAGTGGATTTACCCCCAAACAAATCAGGTAAATCTACAGTTTCATTAACTTCTACATAATTATTTCCACCCACACTTCCAACCCTAGCTTAGATGGTGCAAGAATCTAAAGTCCAAGGCAGGATCATTAGTAATGCAGATTGTTTTGGTTGTTAGACCATCAACTAGCCAAACCTACAAGGAAGCCAGTGCAGAAGAGCTAGTTATGATGTTCTGAATCTATTCAAGAGACAGTGAATGAATTCTTCCCTCAGGTTGTGTTTACTTGAATTTGCAGTTGGTTAAACTCAACTTACCTCAGCAATTTAGGTTTAAAAGGAAATATGGCAGTATGTTAAAAGAAATCAAAACAGACTATTGCCTGCAAAACAGTGACAAATACCCACAATGGGTAACAGACTGCTTGCTAGAGGAAAATAGTCTCAAGATGTGGAAGGTGAACCTTATTGTCTTGGAGAGGAAAAGAGAAACTTGTGCTTTAAATGTTTAAACACCTAAGTATCCAAATTTCTTCTCCTAGACACAAGATTACATGGAGATGATCTCCATAAACAAGTTTAAGAGATGGACGATTCATAATACTATTCAAAATACTACACTGATTCCAAGGAATTGTCTGACACTTTCTGGAAAACAAGGAAGAAAAGCTTCTTCCTTTACCCATTTTAAATCTATCATCATCTTGCATTTCACTCTTCTATACATCTATGTAGGGAATTAAAACTTTACACTTACATTCCATCACCTGGTTATAGTTTCAAATTCGAAGTTCAGGTTTTTTTTTTCCCTTGATGCAACACATTTTTCATACTGAAGTTAAAATGCTTACAAAATTGAAATAGGATCACAACAACTATTTTTATGTTGGCACAGTGTTCTCTGAAACAGTCCACTGAAAATGTTAGCATAAATATTCTTAAAATGAACCAACCCTCTGTGTTAATACAAAACATACCTTAAAATTTTACTAGACACTTGTAGTACGTGCATCCAAAGTAAAATGTCTGTGTTACCTTAACACATACGTGAAGTATAACTTAATTTAAACATTATGTTTAAAAATATATAAAGACTGATGGCACCATAAAGGCAAAGTCAATAAGAGATATTAAAATATTAGAACTGAAATACACTTTTGAATTCAAATTGTGATGCATTCAGGGTGCCAAAACAAGGTCATGTAAATATAACTTAGATATTATTTTTTAAAATTAAACTTGAAGGTGCATTTCCACAAGATTTTTATTAATATAAACTAAGTTCTAGTACAACTGATAAAAGCAATCAGTTACCTCCAGAAGATGACCAGTCAGAGGTCTCCAAAGAATCTCAATCCTGTGCATATTAACGAGTCCTGTTTCCAGTAATTTAGCAACAGCAAAAAGCGATGGTTCCTTAATAAAATAGAATGTGAGCACATGATTTTGAAGTAGCTCAGAAAACGTCAGACCCTTTCTCTACATTAGAACTTATAAATTAAGGTGCAACTAATCCCCCTGAAGCACAGTGTTTTGTAGGCTATGAATGCTGTCACAGCAGCTTAGGTTGCACGGCTGGGAAGTTTCCACAGCAGCTGCAGTATCTGAAAAGCCACAAGGTGGTAGCAACAGCATACTCCTTTCACAATTTTTCATCCAAGTTTTCTCCAAGTCTGACAATAAACACAGCAGAGATAATTCCTTTCAACCTTAATTTTTACTCAGTTCTCCCTCCAAATATTTTTATGATATGTTTTACTAGCAAAAGAGCTTTTTTCCCACCCTCACAACTTCTGAAGTTAAAATTTCATATGAACAAACAATACAAAATATTTAAGATTCTTCTTATGCTTTATTTTGCATTGGTCTCACAAATGCCCTGCAGAAAATAAATTTCCCATTCATCAAATACATAAACAAGTATTTATTATAAGCCTCAGTTATTTTAATTTTTTCCAAACCTACCTATAGTCAAAATTAGTTACACTGTAATTCTCTGTTCCAATTTCCACTGATTTTTATTCTTGTTTTCCACAGATTTTAAACACAAGCTTTGCTTATTTAAATTTATTCTTCCTTGCTGTAATTGTCAAATATTCTAAAGCATACTTTCTGTTGCCATTACCTGTAGTGTAATAGATCAAGAATATCTTCAGAAACTCTCCTCTGGAGAGAATGACCAGGAGAATATATACTCAGTCTTATTCAACCACAGGGTCTTTAACCTTTCTGGGCTAAAGGTCATTTACTGAAGCTGACAGAAATATTATAATTTTCCCAAGTTAATATGAATTACCAGGGGGATTTTGTTATCTCCATTGTCAAGCTTTTCCTGAAGTATATTATAAAAGAAAATTGAGATGAGAACGAGCACCTCACAGAACACACTGCTAGTCAGAATCCCTAACCTCTGGGATTTTTCAAAGTTTTACCTACGCACAATCTGATTAATGGAAACACGTGACATTCTTTAGTTAACAATAAATATAGCAGGAGCACAACGAGAACGCTCAGAGAACTAAGTAACTGTACGAACCATTACAAACAAGACATTCTTTGGTTCGTAGTTTACTTTTTACTCTAGAGTATCAAGTGCATTACTGTCTGTACATTAGAAGTAGCTAGCTTAAAGGAGAAATGTGCAAGTCTTCTGCTTGTTTCACAAAAACTTCTAAAAAGAAAATAATCTTTTTATACCTTATTGTTTCCATAGGCCATATCCATGGCTTCCAGAGACAAGGAGCAAAGGGCATTTATTAAGTGATGTAAAGAAACATCATCAAGGTACCTAAAAAATAACAGCTATCAAAACACTGCCAAGTTTGATATGCATATATTCTTTTAATTATTAAGATAAGGTTTCTTACTGTGAGCTTTCAAAAAGCCTTGAAAGTATGTTGGATATAACTGGCAGATCAGTCATAACTGCTGTAGTTAGAACCTTGAAAAAGAGAGAGAACTATGTCTTTGTGTATTGCAATAGAAAACACCCCATAATTGCTAACTGTAAGAAGAACAATCATGCTCACTGTGCTGGGCCCTTCTACAGCTCTTCCAGGTTTTAAGGCACCCCCAACACCAGGCTTCAGTCCCAGAATCCACACAAGATGCTGAAATATAAAAGGATCATTTTCAGCAGAAAAGCCTTATTCAGGCAGAAGGGAAACTAAAATTGTACTCAAGATTCAGCTTGTTTTACAGCAGCCTTCCAGCCAAACAGAATTCAAGGGAGATGCTACAGTGCTTACTCAAGGCAATTCAAAGTTCATATAAAAAGTCAAAACCAAATAATGGCAAAAGAGCGAGGTATAAATATTTCCTGTTATACCTGAAGAGTTGCCAGGACAAGTTGCCATGATGTACCAAGAACAGCTCCATGGCAGTGAGCTAAGTTGAGTAATGTCCTCATACACTGGATATTTTTTGAGGTCAGCTAAAACAAAAAACAAAACAAAAGAAAAACCCTCAAATGACCACACATTTTGTATTATTCTAAAATAATACTGTTTCTAGGAAACTTGCTTTTTTTTTTTTACTAAATAGCGAATATATTTAGTAAATTATTACTAAATGATAGTAATTATTATTTAGCTATAATTGCTAGTTCTTAACAGTTAAGAGAACTTTGTTGTCTGGGGTTGTTCCAAATTAAAAGTTTACGATCTTATTTCAGATAACCATTATTCCTAAGAATGCTGTTTATCTGTTGCCACACCAAGACACAGAAAGAAGCAGTAAAGCAGGATGAGATCACTTACATGTTGTACTTACCATTACTGTTCCCTGTGGCTGAAGAGCTAAGGGTTGCCCTACTGCTACTACTTGTTGATGAGACTCGCTTGAGGGACTGATCATTTGAACATTCTGTCCCTGAATGGAATATGCTAGAAGAAAATTGAAAAGAAAAAAAATAAAACCTAAATTTAAAATCCAGCACTTACTTGCAGTAACAACCAACTTCTGTCAAATGCACCCCTAAGAATTTTTTCACATTCTTCGTTCTAAGGTGGCTCATTTTGAGACCTTTAGTTACATTTAGATGATTATGCCATTGCCTTACAGAGTTAAAGGTGCTAGCAATTACTCCATTTCACTATTAGATATTGCTTGCAGTATATTAACACATTTTATGTCGTGACTGAAATATCTGTGCTAAGACACAGGTGTAAGGCTATACTTAAATTCAGTTATCCACAGTAATTGTGTGCAAATGGTATCACTGTTTGCTACCACTGTACTAGTGCACTCAGAAAATGAAGGTGTCATAAATGCTATGTCATGATGTTTTTCCAATACAGGACCTCGGGCCACCCTTTTTATAACTCACCTGCAAAAAGAAGAGTAATCTATATAATAAAATTTAAGTTTGCTGCTTCATTTCCAGAGATTCATGTAGCTCAGTCATGTGGACTGCTCACAGGCTTACAACATAATAAACAATATAACAATACACCAAGCTTGTGGGCTGGAGTAAAGGTCCTGGTCCTTGTTCCCAGACTAAGGTATTTCTGTTTTATATTAAAAGGTCTAATGTTAGATCCATCTGCATATTCTTCAAGTGTTTCTTGGTACAAAGTAATTAATTTTCAAAATCAGACATAGGAGTACACCCTCAACTGGCATATCCCATGAACTACAACATTGTGTCAGGATGTGGGAAGCATCAATTCAACCCCTTGTAAACCGAACAGAGCCCAAAACTCATGACCTTTCATTATGCCGTAAATTTGCATGCCACTACATGGTTGTAGAAAAGGCTGTAGTATACCACAAGTGGGGTATGTTCCAGCCAACTGCTAAGTATCTGAGTTGCCCAGAGACTTTTTTTCAGAATTTGAATGCCTTAATAACCCAACAAATCTTTAGAATGATAGATATCACCTTAGAATGCAAACTTCTGATACATACTAAGCATGCAGCAAATACCTAGCAGATGCCACAGACTAACCAATTCCAGAAAGCAAGCTGTCTAGATCCTATTTGAGAATTCTAAGTAAATTTAGTATTTCCAAATACTGCAGTTGCATAGATTTGCAATTACATCCCCAAAAAAATTGCGTTTAGAGATACAAACTATATATAGAACATAATTAAACATATTTTAACAATAAAGGAAAATCTATATACTTACATTTGCTGGACAGAGCTGCAGTTGTGCTGTTTAACACCGTAAGGGCATAGTGAGGAGGTAAGGATCCTTTGCAAATGGCAGTGATAAAGGCATCTCTTGATGTTACAAGGCCCAGTCTTCCACAAAGTGCAGCCATTGTCAATTCTGCTTTTAGAATATTTTCAGTGGCAGCTTCATCAGTGCTGAAAGAGTACGCATCATTTAATAAGATCAAATGATTTAATTTAGTAGCTAACCAAAACTGAAAACAACCGGCACGTACACTTTAAAAACTGTCAGGCTACAAGTACTGAAGGACAAGCATATCCAATCAACAAAATTCTTCAGAACCATTTCCTATAAAATTGGTCTTTTGTTCTGAATGATTTGGCAAAGGAGGATGTATTTAACACTAATTTTTAAAAAAACAGTGTTTGATAGCAAGAGACTCTTTGAAAGAGTCAATTAAGTTACTAAAATTATTACTAAGTAAACAGCTTTTCCACTTCAAAGATTGCATCGCACTAACAAGCACTGAGACATTACTTAGGCTCTTATCAATGGTAATCAGGACATCAGTAGAATCACTTCAGTGTGTTGAAATGTTCAAAGTAAAAGGGAATAAAAATAATTTAAATGGTTAGAATAAGAAGTGTAATTAATTGTTCTATACAGTAGCACAGTAAAAGTTTCCGCTATACCTTCAGAGACTTCTGTGTCATTTACTCTTACTGGATCCTCAGCCTACCCATCACTAACCCACAAACATCTCTGCTTAGGTCTTTGGAACTCTCATACAGCAGCCAACTTAACCAGTACCGAAAAATAATACAAAATATAGCTGTGAATATCATCTATGGGGAAAATAAATAAATCAAAGACCAAATACCTTGCATCAAGTAGGAGAGATAAAGCAGCCAGAAGACCACACCAACAAGCATTCACCATTTCTTCCCAGACAGCTCTGCTTACTTGAAAGAAACACATAGTATTGTTTATAGCAGAAACTTATTTTAACTTACTAACTTTCAATTATATCTCAAGCAAAATGCTTGCTACTGCACCTTTTTGGGTGTGCTTTTATGTTTGTTTACAGTCACACATATACGTGTGTATCTAAACATGCACACACCAGTACCACCGAAACAGCTGCATTTAAAAATAAGATTGTTAAAGTAAAAATTCTCAACAAGGCAATTCTTATTCTAAAGTACATCCAGAAAGATCTAACAGAGGCATAAATATTTTTAATCTTTGTCTATAAAAGCAAACAATCACAGGAGCATAAATGTGGGGCATCAGGTAAACCAGAAACTCACTAAAATTTTACAGTGAAGCAAAACCATATCTCTCGCCTGAAATTTATAATTCTCTGGTTCTTGGTTGGTTTTTTTAGTTACTTTAATTTAATAGCAAAATAACCTTAGCTGTACCTGACCCGTAATGTGTCCGTCCCGCTCCCAACACGGGCTCAGGGCGCTGCCGGCAGCACCATGGAGAGCGGCGGCGGGCAGCGCTGGGACCAGCCCCCTCTTCCCCCTCCATCCCCGGGGCCTCCCAACGGACTGTACAACGCGATGGTCTCCTGCCTGGTACGCAACCCTAAATCACTCTCAAGACACAAGGCCTCCTCCTTCTGAAGGGGCTACTCCCTAAACACTTCCATAAGATTTTAAACGTCTCCACTAAAACTTTCATTTTTGGGTCTTGTTAGTGGGAATCCATTTTTCTATTCACGTGGTTGCACCTGCCACATTTCTCTCAGGTCATCTCTCGTGATCTTGGATCTCAGTGTTAAGCATAGCCAAGGACACAGGAAGGCAGAACAGCAGTTCTGGAGAACAGAATGCCTGTACCTCTCCCTCACATCCCATGTATATACATGTAAAAACAGAATTAACAGACCAATGGGTTTATGGGTATGGTGCTATAGGACAGAAGCAGTACATCAAGTACTATTTAAGAGAACACTGATGTATCATTACAAAAAGAATCCCAAAGCCACCTTATTAACGAGTTTTATAGCAATAAATTTAAGCAGCAAAGCATGAACTATTTTAATCCCGCTTTATGTAAAAATGCTGTATTTTATACAGTGCCTGTGTTTTCAAATACCTAGTTCTTTCTCTGACTGGTCAGATGCAGACTGCAAGTCTTGCTGCTCTGAAGACTGTGCTGGTAATGAAGTTGTCTCTGTTGTGGTTTGACTGACCGTTTCTGCCTCTCCCAACTCTCCTTCTATCATGGTAGTGATACCACGGACCAGATCCAGTAAACAGTGAAACGCCACAGACATGGCATAGCCTTCAGGAATCGTAGGTGGCTCCACTTTGTCCAGCATTTCCAAACTAAAAAATTCAAAGCACGACAAGTGCGTAACAGTACTGCTTTGACTGAAAACAGTAACAAGTAAAAAGAGATTCCAATAAGAATTTTAAGCACAAACAGGCTCCAAATAGCACCTTTCAGGATTTATAGCAACTAAAGAAAATATACTTAAGTCTTTAATTAGAAAAGTAAATGAGTCACTAAACAAAAAAGCAAATTACAGAGTACAAACCCAGAGTACAGTATTTATATATGCAAATAATATTTTAAAAACAAAACACATATAAGAAAGCATCACTGAATTAGTTATTCTATTTTTATTATTTTACTCAAAGCCATTGCAACAGATCTATTCAGAAGAACACAGGTACACAGGAACAACAGAGGAAATATGTCAAAAACTTTGTGAATACGGTTACAACAAACTGAGAACAAATCAGTCATTCCATTACCGTTATCTTTCAGTCCATGTGACTGGAAAAGCCTGTCACAGCTAAGTAATACATGACCTCAATGTGTAAGTAAACAATGGAAGTTATTTGTGCAAAAAGGAAATATCTACATGATTCGCTGTTGAAAGCCATGCAATTAAAACCTTGCTATACTGAAACTGTAGCCTCATTGCCACTTATCTTCATATTTTGTTTTAAAAGCTCATAAGGAGCTAATGAGTTACAAATCCAACAGAAAATAGATTGTAGCTGCCATGGCAGCAGCATCTAAACAAAGAGAGACAATCTGTTATAAAAAACACCCGCTACCTCAACAACACTATTCCATCATTTGCTCTAACAACTACTCTTAGAAAGGATGGACATTTCAACTACAATATACCAAAGACACTTTTATACTGTAGCATCATCACTCTTTTCTGCACAAAAGAATTTTCCTTCTCCCAAACACGTTATTACCTATAACTTCCTGAAGACAGCTGGCTTAGATGGTGTAATGTTGACCGTCTGATTTACCTGTACTGTCTATGCCCACAGATATCTATCTACAAATAAGTGACCGTATATATATGGCACTAATTAAAACTATTGATGGAAGTTTTTTTAGTTACAATGTACCTGTGAGATAAAGATCATATACTCCTACTTTCAAAGAACGGAAAGCAAGCTACTGAACAGAAGAAGTGAGCTGTTAATGGGTATGACCATGAAAGATCTTAAATAATCTTTGCCTATTCCTTTTAAAAGCAGAAGACAAGGCATGGTGGTCTTGGAGGAAAGAGTCCCAAACTGGAAAAAAACCCTCTTCTGGCTTTAATCACAATTCCTATCTCCAATTAAAAAACTGTAAAGATGTGGCCATTGTACGAAAATCTAACTGCAGTGTTAGGAGAGAATCAATGCTAATACATGACCCAAATCTACAGTTACAGTAGTTACAGTCCATACATGCAGGGCCAACAGACAAAAGAACAATATAGGAGAAAAACTGCTGACAAGACTTACCAGCAACAATTCTGTAATCTTACAAGGAAGAATAAATAAACAAATGCAAAAACTACTCAGAGGGAATCACAGAAACACAGGGGCATCCAAAAGTAAGAAACAAGTAAGTTCAGAGCAGCACAGGAAACTATGATGGTGGTTGCAATGTTCTTGAGCCAGTTAAGAATAGAAGTAAGAAAAAAAGGATGAAAAGCAGGAGATTGTAGTAGCTGGCCAAAGCACGAACTACCTTTCACCCACTTCTGTTTAAAATTTGCATTTCTTGGGGACAGTCAGGTAACTAAAAAGCAATGTTTGTAGCCACTACTGGAACAAAAGATCTTCTTTAAAAAAGTACTAAAATCTGGGCTATTTGCTGTTTTCACTGAGTATTATTATGCTGAAATTCAATGGTCTGTACAAGTTCTGTTCAACATCTTCATAGATGATCTGGATGAGGGGATTGAATGCACCCTCAGTAAGTTTGCAATGACACCAAATTGGGTGGAAGTGTCGATCTGCTGGAGGATAGGAAGGCCCTGCAGAGGGATCTGGACAGGCTGGATTGTTGGGCTGG
>VXBZ01007625.1:447414-465632 GCA_013399135.1 Heliornis fulica | reverse complement strand
GGCCTCAAGTTGCGCCAGGGAAAATTTAGGTTAGATATTAGGAAGAACTTCTTTACTGAGAGAGTCATCAAGCACTGGAACAGTCTACCCAGGGAGGTGGTTGAGTCCCCATCTCTTGAGGTGTTTAAAAGACAGGTAGATGCAGTGCTTGAGGACATGGTCTAAGGGTAGACTTGGTGGCAGTAGGTTAATGGTTGGACTGGATGATCTTAGGGGTCATTTCCAGCCTTAAAAATTCTATGATTCTATGATTCTAAGTATCTTCCAATTTGGAAGTGAATGACCCTCTTCAGCTTGACTCTCAACAGTCATGACTGACACAAAAAAAACTTCCAATATTGCCAAATCGATGAATTATTCACAGCTGTAAACTCAGAACACAATCTACTTTATAAATCATAACAAAATAATTGGTCATTCTAAGAAGCATTCACAGGCTTCGTATATAGGTCAATATATTGTTTGGAAAGGCAACATGGCCAATATATACCAAAATATCCTATTCTCTGAAAACTGTAAATACAGTAAAGCTGGTGAAAGAAAGCTGGTTTTCATTCCCACTTATGTCCCATTTGCTTAATGCCCCTAATATTTCTCATTACACAACCTAGCAAAAGATACTCTTGAATTTTTATATTCTGTAGCATGGCCTAAAAGTGAAAAGTTGATACATGAATAGTAAAAAAAAGAAAAAAAAATCCAACAGATGCTAAAGCCATAGGAAATATTTGGATGAGAATTCAGAGCATTTGGAAAAAAATAGCAAAAAACCCACAACACCTTATGGCACCAACTAAAGGAAAATCCATAATAAACCTCAAACCAGTGAAATGAAGACCTCAATATTCACTAATTAAAAATCCCTCAAACCATGAGGTTTGCAATAAAAATATGTTATATTCATTTTCAAAAACTACAGAGGTACTTACTAGGTAGCTTTAGCACTGCCTTGTACTGTTACATTCAGGATAGGTATCCAAGTGCCTCTGTACTCAAAGGCAGGTAAAACAGTTGCACCTCCTCCCATTCCAGGCACTCCCGGGTTAGTTTGTGCTGAGCCAGTATTCCCCGATGCATTGCTTCCTGTTCAGAAACAGAGAGACATAAAATTAACTGATCTAGTTTTAGTGATCATCAAACATCCTTTTTCTGTATGTTGCTAATTTGAGATACATGGATTAATCAGAGATGCCCTGCTCAATAATGAAACCAACCACTAACTCAGAAAACCTATTTTTAGAGCTCCCTCTGCTGTCTGAAACACAATTCTACGTGCAAAGCAATTAGTTTAAAAGGCATAGTTGATTGAAGTCAATTGCTTTATTTTCAGTCAGAATAAAAATTTTCTTTGAAAGCTACAACAGTTTTCATAACATTCTGTGAATGAACTAAACACATATTGTGTTATCGAGACCCCTGTATGTTTCAGAGAAAAGTTGGACAGATATTTTAACCTCTCTTCCCTACTCAGTAGTAAAGAGGTTAATCATTCCAAGAACCAAAGATCACCACAAGCTTTAAAGTTTTCAGAAATGCAAAAGCCACAAGAATAAAACAGAAAGAACCCCAAAAAATCCCAATGAATACACAGAGAAACCTACGTATACACTTTAATACAGTAAAGCTTAACAGATTGAAAGAAAAATCATACTGCTAAACATAAACATTTAACCAAACACCACCACTAACACGCACTAACACAGTTACTCTGGTGTCATTTTCTGTGATCCCACTGAGTACTCAGACATACACAACTACTTTTATATCAACATAACTCCTTTAAGTGGTTAAAAAGGCTTACATTACACCAGCATTAAAAAAAAAAAGTGACACAAAACTTAGGGTAGGTGGGTACAGCTTTCAACTTCTCCTATGAAACAGCTACCAAGTCGCTAAACTAAGGCTCCAAGTCAATGACAGGTGTGTAAGAGAGCCTGCTACGACAGCACTATCGTTGTCATGTAACAGTCTGAAAATTGGGTTGCACTGATCTGCTCTTTGTTAGACACATCCACAGGAGGAAGAGAAGCAGAAAGAGAAAAGCATAAGAAAGAGACATGAGAAATTCAGGGAGAAAGAAGTGAAAAGGAGAAAACAAAACGAAGTAATATACCAAAGTAATAGTGACAAACACTAAAGGGATGACCTTGCTGCTGCTTCATACACAGGCAAAATTTAGGTTTTCAGGAGAATAAGTGTGTTAGAATGGCTTCTCACATACGCATGTTACATGAGACTTTTCTGATTTACCATAAGTGCTTTAAACTAACTCAGAAATAATACTAAGTGCTTTATCAGCTTCTATACAGACAGCTATTGAGTAACAGCTACCGACCAGCTACTGACACAGCTTCTTCACATTACCAATGCTAACATTAACTTGGAATTTGGACTTCATAAGTGAACCCTGGGAGAAGTGAAACTAAAACCAGAATTTTTAATGTTTATTAATGTAATAGTAGATATGATAGGTAATAATTATATTTTGATTATTTATAAACTGTCTTGAGAGTGAATGCCAAAAGTCAATGAAAAAGTAATTTTTATTTTGTTGCTGAGTCCTGGCCTATGCTTCTGAAACCATAGCCTGAACTAGAGGCATTAGCAGGACAGACATTTCTTCTTACAGAAATAAAACTATATCTAATGAAACATCAAAAATCTTGTCTGCAAGAAAAGACAATCAAGTTTAATTTCAGTAAGTAGCTGTTTTCAGCCTACAGAAAAAGCAAAGATGATCTGTAAAACACAAATCTTCCTACCTCTTTGGGTTCCTCAGCCCAGTTTTGTCCCTGAACATCCAGAAAAATTAGCTATTGCCTTCCAGTCTTACTACTTCAGCTGTACACTGCCATAAAGGACTTCCCCACACAAACAGGCACAAATCAGAGAAATCTGTTAGAGATTTTCATCTCAGTGAACATGGAAATACAGAACCATACCAAGCATGTACTGAATCAGATCAGAATTTGTTATTACAACAAAATGCTGGAAAATTAAAAATTCTAGTAAAGACAAGGCTTTACCAGTTTGGCTTGGTGTCGATGACGTGTTCCCTGTGCTTGGTACAAGAAAGAGTGACTGGATGAAGGATCCCAGTGCATTCACAATATCACGGAAAACTTTAGTGGAATGTTGCTTCATATCATACGATTGACAAAAGGATCTGGAAAGTATTTTATAAAATACATTAAGTATTTGACAATTTAAAGACTAAAAGTTTATTTTTAACAGCAGACTCCCACCCCCTCCAAACTGTAAACTAAATGCACATTTTAACTGTAAAAGCTTAGGTAAATAATAATGTTTAGTTTTAGGTAAATATTCCTTTGACACTGGTAAGACAAAGATGTTTTGGAATACTCAATAACCATATTTCACTTCTTCCTAGATAATAAGCATTGCCTAATGCATACAAAAAAAAACCTCACACGTATATATATTTTATAAATATATATATATACAGAGAGAGAGAGAGAGAGAAGGGTTTATTGCATTTAAGTTCCTATATATTTACAATGTTTCAGGAAGCATTTTCCACTAGAAAAAACTAAAAGTATTTCTTAATTTTTTTTTTAAGTGAAATTCAACATACTTAATACCTTAATAGCTGAGGCTGCACACAAAGCCTGTGAATAGATTCTACTGCAACAGCTCTCAGCCACTGTGGTTTGTCTGCATCCAGAAACTTAACCAGCAATGACAGAAAGATTTCACATTCTGTTACCTGAAAGATACAGTTTATTGCCATTAAATTAAAATAAAAAGCCTCCTTCAACATATTTTCTCCAAAGAACTTTTGTTTCATCTTATGAGTCCCAACCCAGCAAGTTTTGCACATGATCTAAAAAAAAACCCAGACCCTTTAAACATGCTTTTATTGAAAATTATACAACCACACCTAATAATAGTAATGCTGTGCCCAGCTAACTCCACATATGCAATTATACTCAAGGAGCTAGATTCCTCAGACATCACATTAAAGTTCTTACATAAAGAGGAAATAAATCTTTTTAACAAGTATCTAAAATAAGAGGGAAGTACATTCAGCTGAGTGTGTGTTTTTTATGCACATTCTGTCAATAGCTTTAGCAACACAAGTCAAAAAGCTTGTTAGTAAGTATTAACAAGACACAGCAACCAACATTATCTAAAGACAGGCAAACAAAAGACCACCAAAAGGTTCCCAAAACCTTAACTGAAAGGCAGCGAAGTACAGAAAAAAACAACAGCTAATCTACTCTGAGAATTTACACCAGCCCACGTTTAATAAAAGCATACATGTAGAATACATGCAAACACAAATACAAGAACACTTAGACTTTTCTTCCCTTGGCATCCATATGAACAGCTCCCAAGAAATAACTGATACTATTATTGATCACAGCACTGCCATATACATGCAAAATCAGAATGGAATAAAGAAAAGTTACACATATTCTTACCAGCAAACTGTAAAACTGCTTAATCAAAACAGAAACTACCCTCAGCAAACGCATACAGATGGGGAAGTATGGTTTTTCCACTGGTGCTGGGGAAGATGATGTGCTGGAACCTTGCCTGAATTTGATATTTGGGGAGAAGAGCTTTATAACAAGGGGGCATACCCTTTCTTTAAGAAGAAAACTGAATTCCTGATGCTGAAAAAGAAAACAGAACAAACTGTAAGCAGATATTCTTTAATTTCTACTAATAGCACTGCTTATACATCATATTTACATCTGCTGCTATGATCAAGCACTCTGAAGTTATGTAGAACTTGGTATAAACTACATGCTCCAAAAAGGAAAAGGAAGAACGGCAGACATCATCGCAAAGCTACCAAAATGCATGATGAAAAGACATGGTCAGGTTTGTACCATGCACCCCTCTTGTATTTTGCAAACTGGAATCAACTCTAATATATAATTCATTACTTGTTTTTAAAATGTAGCTACTGTCTGCTAAAATGCGTTATTGCAGGAAATGGTGCATTTATATGCAGTAGATCTGTACAATTCAGTCATGATTCTTGCTGCCTTGCAAATAGGGGGAGGTTAATGTTTTCATAGAGATAACAGCACGACAAACTGAGTTACAGAGCTGTCACAAATCATGTAAGATAAGAAAACTCATATTTGGAAAAGATATAAACGGCAAAACAAAAAGCGAAACAGAGGACATTTTGCTGTACAAAATGCATGAACACAAATAAAGCGTATGGGAATAGAAACAAAAAGCACACAGTACTTTCTTATCATAAAAACCCAACACAGAAAAGCAGAAGTCCTTTTCAAAAAGAAGTACACTAAAATAAACAGGAATTAATGAAGTGAAAATTTAACTACCCACGTGAACAAGTGTCTTCCTCTTTTCCCTTCAAGAAGTACTCACTTGTAAAAACACTTGTGGAAAGTCATTGAGGACTGACTCAAGAAGTTCAAGGCCAAATGTCCGAGTCATTTCTGTCATACCCACGAGCCAGTAGGGAGCATCAGCATTAACTAACTGGCAAAGATCCTTAAAAAGAAATATAATAACAGTAACATTTACATTTTCTACCTGGTCCTGTACCAGCATAAGTTTTCTGAGTCTACAAAAAAATTCGAAAAACTACACTCCCTACATCTGTAATGATTTTCAAATTTCAACATAATTTTTCTTCAAATACTTTCTTTATATAAATTATTAAGCAAAAAAAAAAACCTTTTAAAAAGAAATATTAAACTTTGCTGGTACGCTTGTAACAGTTGTGTTCATTCATGCCTTCAAAAATATCTCAAGACCAGAGAATTTGCAAAGTCAAGATTTTTTTGATGTGATGAATGCAACTACTACTTTTTATTATATACTTGACTTTAACATACAATACCAAGCATGAGAATCAAACCTGATCAATAGGTCCAGTGTCAGGCTCAGATAAAAAAAGAATCTCGAATTCACTACAGACATGCATCCTTAACTATTATTTAAGTTTTATAGTAAAACATTTTCCTAGGCCACTTTGCTTTCCAATCATCCCCCTGGGATACAGCATAACATTTGCAATTACAATAATGTGCATGAGAAAGCCTGAGACTCTGGTTAAGGACCTTGTCAGTTTGCCAACAGCAAATTTTTTAAATTTCTTACAGAAACGTATGTAGAAGCACCCAATCAGAACTGAAAATGTATACGTATATGCTCCCCAACTACCTGAAAAAGCATATATGCATCTTTAGCACATGGCTTCAGTGTGCTGACAGATCTTCTGTTACTATTTCCTTGAACTGCAACTGGCTGGTCAGGAGTATCTGTGTAAAAACAAAACCCAGTTTTGTGAACAAAGGAACTGTTCAAAAATCAAGTATGCATTAAGAGTTCTTACAAAACACATTCTAGGAGAATGGCCAGGTTATTCTTCTGCAATTTACATTTCTAGAGAGATAAATATTAGATTGAATACCAACGATCACCAACACTAAGCTCCTGTTTCCAACAAACATTCTCTTCAAAAGTAGGACTATCATTTATTTCACACTCTGTCATCAAGTTACCTTCACCTTAAATGACATCCTCACCTCACACTCCTTCAAAACACTAACCTGCAGACCAATATTCGTAGCCTGAAAAAATAAAAATCTAGGTTTTATATAGTGCTGAACTGATACAACAGCTAAGGATTTCATCTTCTTTGAATCAAGCAAATGTAAATAAGACAGTAAAAATTAGTAATATGCTGGCATTTTTTTAGAACACCTACAGATCTTTCACTACTTCTTTACCTGAAAAGAGATAAAGACTTGATAGGTGTCCAAAAACCAGGTTAATGAAAGCAAGCAGGGTAAGAAGCGTGCCTACCTTTGTATCGTTCATCTTCAGCAACCACTCTCTCAAACACAACAGTAACCACCTGCCGCACTGTAGCTGCCGCAGTGTTATTTGTGATATTATCTTTTGTGAAGTGCAATCGAAAACAAAGTACAATTGCCTGAAAAGAAAAAAATCTTTCAACAATATATTTTCATCTTTTAGCTCAGAGTCAAAATAGCTGATTGAGGAACACTTTCCACTACAGTTTGTCAAGATCTTGCCTGAAAGCAAAAATTGTTTTAAGCATTTTTAAATTTAAAGAACCAGAACAAGTTTTATGGATTACGTTAATTCTCAAGTGGTATTAACTGAAGACATTACAATGTGCCAATAAAACTACAATCATCATACAGAGAATGTACAATAATCAACCACATAAAACAAGTCAAATGAATATTAATGTCAAAAGGACATTAGGATTACACGGTTAATCACAAAAAGGTCAGGAAACTCCAAAGCTATAATGCCATTCCTCTTTTACATTAAATTACAATACCTTCAAAACTGTGTTGCCTCAGCTGCTATTATTCCTCTCTAGATGTGTATTTTAATGTGTCATTATGTTGGCAGTGACCTGAATACTGTTTCCCCACTGGATTTCATATTACCTCTAATACATAATTTAATACTTATTTTACAATGAACTCTGAAAATTAACATCTGTATGTATAGGGGAACCTGTATTTCTTGTTCTTCTGTCCTTATTCTGTGTTCTGCACTTGCAGGAACCTCACCCACATCTGGCCTCAGTGCTACATGCTCTAAAACATACAAGAATTTTCTTTTGCTGCTTTTTCTTGTGAATGATTTGTAGACTTTGCTTAGATGGTATCCCCATGTTAGTTTGAAATTTTACAACACAACCATACAACTTTGGTCTTTCAGAAGCAGCTGCATGGTTCTCTAGGTTAATCTAACAGCAGTTCCTGCAGTAACAGGCTTTTCAAGATGGTTTACTGGCAATTTTCTTAATTTAAATCAGTCAGGCTAATTATATGCAATATAAAATTGCAAAATACTATGCAATATATGCCTGACTTAAATTTATTCTCTCTTGGAATGTTTCAAAACCACGAAGAAAAAAACAGCATAAGAAAGAAAAAGAAAACAAAAAACTTTCAGGTACTTCTCAAAAGAAACTTGGGGGAAGGGGGATGGGGGGGAAACCAACACAACAAAACAAGCCACCGAACAAATAAACCATTGCACCATTTTACCCATGCCAAGTAAAGTTTGTATTTGATTAACCAAAAGAAGTCTAGTAATTTTAGGGCTTGGACAGCAGCAAGAAATTTCACAGGATATTGCTCTAACAGAAATGTTTATTACCACTGCCAGAATCTGATGAAAGTTTACTATATACTAGATTTTAAAGTGCACTAAGGAAATCAATTAGAAGCACAAGTTAGATTCTCCAGTAATTGCATTATGTGAACATACTTCTGGATCAGGATATAAGACAAGTGATAAACACGTTGGGAAAGACCTTCCCTACTTATTTGACATTGCTGTGCCCACATGCTCTTGTGGTTGGAGTCCAAAAGGAGAAATTTTCTAGAAATTAGAGGTGAACAAATAAAGGATGTTGAAAAATCTGTTTGAAGACACACACAAAAGTGAAACAGTATGTAGATACCAAGAACCAAAGAATAAGGGGGGGAGAGAGGAGGAGGGTGGGGGAGGGAGGGGGAAAGTATATGGAGAGAAAGAAGAATAAATGAGGAAGTCACAAGAAGCAGATACATGATCTGTAGAAAGGAAAGGTACAATGGACTTCAACAACAACAGACTCCTCCTAGAGCCTAGATTAAAATTTGATAAAATGGCATCAACATCTTGTTAAATAACATCTGCTACCCAGCTAATGAGTGACAATCTCAGTTTAGAAAGTAATTCCATTTTCTTCAAGAATCGTGCTTCTGCCCAAGAACATAACACCTCCTTTGGAAAACGTGTTCTATTTGGAACAAAAGAGCCAAGACAGAGCTGAAGGGTCTCTGATGTAACCTGACTACTCAAGGTACAAAAGAACCCCCTGACACAGCATTCAATCCTTAGCAAGTTCCTATTTTACCATTTACAGTTGTTATAAATTTTCCATTATCTTCCTGCCTTCAGCAGACCTCCGAACTATAGCTTTGTTTTCCATTCACATTTTTCCCTTCTCTCAGTTAAGCAGATTAATGATTTTAACATGGACGTATTTATCCAGCTAGAAAGTTATTTCATTAAAACCAAAAGCAAAGAAAAAGTGAAAACCTTCCACAACAGCAGAATGCCTTCAAAAATACTCTTCAATTCTATTCTTGCTCTCTCTTAAAAAAAATCACTGATGTTAAATAATTACACTGAAGGCAGACCATAAGAAAGACAGCAACTTAGAATGATTTGTTTTACAACAAAAAATTGTTCTTAAGAAGAAAAAAAATAAGATGCAATCTTGCAGAGGAACTTACTTTCAACAGAACTTCATTAACTCAGATGAGTGAATGTTGCTCCTTCAAAAAGACATATCTTGTGGTTTAAGATTAAAATGGATTGGAATCATTATTTTTTGTCTTAGTTGAAACATGATGTCCAAAGTGATATATGTTTAAAATTGCACAATAAAGTTGTTTCAGGTCTGACTGAGAAAGCAAGAATTGGACTGCTTCTGAGACTTAAGGCAGGGGGCAGGTAGTTTCTTCTAATATTTACTTCATTAGTGAAAGCTTACACAGCACTATGTGCTTTGATTTCAGTTCAAAAAAAATACATATGACAAATTCAGCAGATGGGAAGGCATTAGCCCAGAGCTTTTATTTAAAGTTCCCATTAAGTCAGAAATGTATTGTTGTGGAGAAATTAAAAAAACAGATTGAAAACAAAGCTAAAAGAAATCCTGTTTTCAGAATCTAGATGTAAAGACAATAGGGCACAACAGACTGAAGCAAGCCTCCCTCCTCTTCCATTATTCCCAATTGTTTCATATGTAAAATATCTCCCTGCTTTTCCTCTTGGATATTTTAAGTATTATAGTTGGCACTAATAAATTCTTACCTTGGACAGTGCCTCATCATGCACAACTGTATTGGTTGTTAACAGTACAAGAACTGTCTGTAGCAATTTAAGTTCTTCAAGGCTATTTTCCATCAGTTGCCAAAGCATATTAATAATGTTTCCTGCTGCAGCCTATAAAGAAATATTTTTTTGCCAATACTTAAGATCTTTTCATACTGGCATATCACATGTACACATGTAAGAACAGAACTCATAAATGCATATTATATACACACCATAAGACTACACTGAGAACACAAAGCCAATTTCACTGTCACAAGTTTCCCCAAAAATATTTTAAGGATATAAATATCTTATTCTGTAATCCAAATTAAACTGTGTATCTTCATTTCCTACTTGAAAATACAGAAATGACAGTACAAAAAACATTTTACCCTCAAAATTCATTCCAAAACAGTGCAGTTTTTACACTACAGACAATCAAAGGTATATTTTAAAGCATTATTTTCACCAGCTTCTTAATACACTATATATACAGTACCATAATATAACATGACATTTACTGTTGCAGGAAATGTGCATTCATTTTATCATTTTTATAAAAGCAACATGTAACAAAAACATAACACATAATATCATTACATAGAGTATCACACCTCTTTTGTGGTGCAACCTTAAGAATGATATTTATCAAAGACTATTACATGTTCTTTTCCTGCAGTGTGAGAATGCAAACTAAATGACCTGGTTTGAATTTTCATTAATTTCCTTCTAGAATTTACTAATGTTAACCCATCTCTTTTTTTCCTTTTTCTTTACGGTCAAAATACTTTCAAATTACTTTTTTTATTTTTTATTCTTTAAAACAGGTATGGGTAAAATATTCAGCTATGTTTATTATATAAACAGCCTCCTAAAAAAACCAACCCATTCACTTTCAGTGTGAGGTCTGTGTTTCCCCTCACTGAAATATTTATGTATTTATAAAAAGATATATCTTACCTCTGAAACAACTTCATGGGACATGAGCCTCTGTATGGCTGCTAGACACAGCTGAGTGATCTTTGGTTCCTTTGTTCCACAACCCATTAGAAAAGGCTGAACTACCTCTGAGCTGTTCTCTTTCAATGCTTTCAAAAAGACATATGAGAACAGTCAGCGTTTAATACTTTGAAGAACACAACGCAAAATTTGTTAATTGTACGTTATTAACAACAGGAAATCTTCAGTCTTGGAGATCTGGGAAAAGCCAGTAGCGAAGATGGACAGTGGGCTGCCATAGCTCAAATCCCAAGTGCCTTCTCCCTCACACACTCAAGTGTTTTTCTCTTTCCAAATCCAAAATGTCCACTTTGAGACTATTTGGTTCATAAAGAGCTGCAAGTTTCTGCCCACTCTGGACCACCTTCTGGCCTTGCAGTGGTGACCAGCCTCAACTCAAGCCGAAGCCTTCTCCTTCTGCTCTGCTCCATCTCAGCACCCAACTCAAAACCAACTCAAAGCATGGCACAAAGAGACTGACCAAAGCACGCAGAATGGAGAGGAACAGCAAAATGTCAACAACAAAACAGGAGGAAAAAACACTGGATTTTTTGTATCCTGGGTATGTACTTCTGGCTGTGAAATTTTCAGCCAGTGTTTTAGTAAGAAAAGGCAGCTTCTGAAAACGAAGCCTTGACAGGAGAAAAGGCACTTCATGAACTTTTTGTTTGTTTGTTTGTTGGAGAAAAATATTCACAACAAATACAGCATTCTGCACTGATGTTTTTAAGAACTTTTTCCCCATTATATTAATTCCAGAAATCTGAGATAAACTTCATAAAATGCAAAAGAAAAAAAAAGAAAATACTTCTGAGAGACGAACAGAAAGCATGACTCAAACCAATGACTGCTTTTTTGCTTGGGTGTGTGGCTATTGGTTCATGCAAACTTAGTATTTTATCTGCTAACCACCGTTTCAGATATTAAACATCTCCACATAGTTGAAAGTTTATTTTGTGTGTTTGTACACTGGATGGCATCCACCACATTTAGTCCATGTGTAATAAGAGAAATGTGTTGAAGAATGTTTCACGCACCTTTTACGGAGCAGATTTTACCACAAACAAAACAAAAGATACATTCTCAGGTAAAAATGGAAACATGATCAATTAATTTTTTTTCTTAAGCAATTTGAAGTTTTGCTCTCAAGGTTTTATTATTAAGTAACACTTTCTGACTTAAAAAAAAAAAAACAAAATAAAAAAGCACCATAAAACATAGAAACCAAAACCCAACAAAATCACCAAACTCAATTCAGTTGGATATTTTCCAACTGAAGCACTAGCACGTGACCAACAAGTTTCTATGAAAAGAACAGGCTAGTATAAATTATAGATGCCAACTTTCTATAAGATAACAGCTCTTACAGGGTGCTATTATCATATACAGTCCATACTTTCATCAGCCTCAAGCCAGTACAGGTTCTGTGTCCAGTTGAGAGAGGCTAACCTTGCACCAAATCCCTAATCAAAAACAATTAAAATGTCAGCATAATGTGAATTAATACATAGGTTCACTGTCTATTTAACAATCAGATCAGATTTCAGCAAGTTTCTTAACTACAAAGCAAATAAACCTGGTTTTATAATATACAGTAAAACCCTGTCTACTAATACTATTCTCTTTCGAAACTCTCAGATTAAAACCAAACTGTTGACTATTTAATCAAAACCAGAAATTTGCTCCTAACCAAGACTTGTAATTTAGGCATCTAATTGTCAGTGTCTCTACATGGGAGGTAGACATGTAAGCTGCATTTATAGTCTATGAATACCTACAACAAACAGCCAAGAGTGCCTAGAGATGACTAAGATGGGTACAAAGGCTTCTTCACCCATAAAAATTCCTGAATTGACACTATATTCTAACCAACAAACAGAAAGAAAAATTCTTAAAAAGACACTTCAAAACATTTATCCTTAACATAAGCCTCATGATAAGGTTCTGACCAGCAAAAATTACATGAGAGCTCATAAATAACAAGACAGAAATCCAAACTTTTCACAGTATTTTTCCTATAAACCATTACAATAATCTCACAACAGGTTCTATACAAGGATTTTTACTTTCTGTCCTAGATCTGTTTTGGTATCAATCGCTATCAGCTCCAGTCTTAAAACACATAAAAATTTCCTTATATCCAAAAATTTGTTTATATCCAATTTGCTACCAAAATTATGTAAAGGTTCCTCAAAATAGAAGTTTATCATATCACACCAAAAAAGAAATTTTTGGAAAGTAAAACTCACTCCTTCCTTCAATCAAGAAGATTATAACTATTTAAAAAACCCAACAAAACAAACCTTCTGAAACAAAAGTATGAATTGCACATCTCAGAGCCACATGGAAATAATTTCTCACACTTATCGCAAATAACATGAAGAATGCATAGGCTGCCAAGAATGAAGACTTTGAAATTGCTCAATTTAAATTTTCCAAGAGAAATAAAGAAGTTAGATCGCTAACCTCAGAGTTCTGGCAAGTTAAACACCTCTCACCAGATCACATATTACTTCCGTGTACTTATCATTTCAAGAGTGCATCTATCCTCCTTATAATCATACACAATTTAATGCTTTAAAAAGTATCAAGTCAGTTTACTCAAAACAAACTCATACAACTGTTTTCATCTACTATTTTACTGAGATAACAGTTTACATGAAAAAAAAAACCAAAGAAAAATCATATCCTGATCAAAATATTTGGATTACTAGTATCAACTAGCAGTCACATGGTATTTTTGACTAAATTGCACAATCGCAGTAGCCTTTCACAGCTTTATTACTACTAAATTAGACATACATTTTCCTCAAAAAAATTTTAGCTTAGATTAGGTTACCACTGATATCTCAGGAAATACAAGACTGTAAATAACTAGCACTGTATAGTGGCATGACACTTAACTAACTTCTTTCTTACCAAGATGATTAAAGGAGTGGGACATCTTCCTTATGAGGACAGGCTGAGGGAGCTGGGTCTCTTTAGCTTGGAGAAGACTGAGGGGTGACCTCATTAATGTTTATAAATATGTAAAGGGAGAGTGTCAGGAGTACAGAGCCAGGCTCTTCTCAGTGTTGGCCAAGTGACAGGACGAGGGACAGTGGGTCCAAGCTGGAGCATAGGAAGTTCCATGTGAATGTAAGGAAAAACTGCTTCACTGTGAGGGTGAGAGAGCACTGGAACAGGCTGCCCAGAGAGGTTGTGGAGTCTCCTTCTCTGGAGACATTCTAGACCAGTCTGGACATGTTCCTCTGTGATTTAATCTAGATGAACCTGCTGCGGCAGGGGGCTTGGACTAGATGGTCTTTCAAGGTCCCTTTCAACTCCTGACATTCTGTGATTCCGTGATTTAAATTGTGGAATGTCAGGATAATGCGCAGGCAAAGTGTATGTTCCTCTCTGTTTCACAATTTCTTACTGGGGAAATAAAGCTATCATCCTTTTAGCAATAATTAACTAATCACAATAACTTTCAGGACTTGCTGGTTTTCCAAACATCATTAACAACAAATCTGTGCAGTTTTTTTTATGAATGAAATAAATAAATGCCAGCTACATTCTAGTTTAAACGTTTCAAAGTAAAAGTACTTAAAAATGCAATCAGCTACCAGAAAGCACTCCCTAGGAAAACAAGGCTGCCTGTATCCATCCCCAAAATCAATTAACTTCTCTATCTCTCTGCTCTGAACTTAAGACTGAAAAGCAAAGACTTTTCAGAATAAACTAGCTTTCTAAACTATCAAGGCCTTTACACAGTAATAAGCCAAATGATGTTGACAGCTTGCCAAATGGCTAACGTAAGATCTCTCTTACTCGTTTGCGTATTTTTGATGCATAGCTGACATTACCTGGCACAGTTTTCCCACTTATGTCAGCATTCATGACAGCAGTAAAAACAAAGAAAATAAAGAGGCATTAAAGTGAAATATTGAGGGGTAGGACTACTACTTCAAATAAATCTAGAAAGTGCCTCCTTACCAATATCTGATTTACACACCTCAAAACAAGAAATTCATCTACTTCATTTGGACCTTTCAAATAACTCAGCATTTTTAAGGATTTTGACTACAGCTGGGGTGGACACTCAAATATTAATACAGGGACATTCAAATCTAGCCGAAGGCTTTCCCAGCAGTTGACAAGAGGACATCAATTTACATGCCATTTAGTAAAGCTGTACAAAGCCAGACATACTGTTTTAAGCACTTACATAGCTGCAACTCACAAGATACCTCCTGTCCCTCAAGGCAACGGTGGATCTTAAATTGAATGACCTTGTCTCAGATTAAGATGGAATTTTGCCTGCCAGGTATGAGTCTCCAAAGGCTAGACTCTCACAATAAACACACAGATGAGAATCATACTGCAGAACTCCACGCTGAGCACATCAACAACAGCTATAGTGAACATAGACACTGAAAAAGATATTGAGAATTTGGAGCCTAAGCATTTCACCCTTTTTTCCCCCCTAAGTGGATGGTTACTTTTGTAGAGACAGAACTGGAAACAAAGACCTTCCTCAGCATCAGTATGGAACTAACATGAAAAAGTAGTAGTATTAAAAAGCTCTGATGCTAATGGACTTTTTGCTAGGTGCCAAAAGGTAAAGCATCACAATACAGCACACGCTAAAAGACATGCAGGATTACTACACATATCCAAGACATCTTTTTAACATTTTGATCTGTAACCCCAGTTTATTTTTCCCACTGCATTGCAAATAATTACCTGCCAAAATATCAGTGTTCCGTGCCGCTATTGTTTTCACTTTTATTATTCCTGACTCAGCAGCCTGTAAGAGAAAGAAAGAAAGAAAGTAGTTTAGAGATGCTATTTTGTGCATCAGTATCTGGAAGGAAACAAACGCACCTACAATAAATAAAAATATATAGTCTCAGGGCAAAAATATTTTTCCAGTTTTCAGTGAGCAAAGCTAGTGCAGAAGCAATATCTCTGTAGCTTCTGGAATTCCTTTCCAGAATTCCATGGGAAGGAGCATATTCTGTGCTCCAGAATTTCTAGAAAACACAATTCCCACTGTATTACTTTTCTGCCCGTGAATACTGAGAAAAGTCTCCAGTAAACATAAGTTCCATACCATCAGTATCTTTTCAGCTGAGTAGCAGTACTCTCAGTTTGAAAGCTAACTTTTACTAAGAACACGCATCAGAACAAAAGCAATTTCCCTGTGGATTTTGTATCCTGAATTTTCTACACAAATTATCCCCAGGCAGTACCATGAAGAAGCACCTTCCTTGCAATACTCTGCTGATATGCCATAGAATGCACACCAACAGATCCTCCCCTTTCCCAGTCAGTATGACCTGACAGATGAAGAACATCCTCCTCTCATCTCTCATCATCCTCTGATCCTACCTCATGCACCTGTTCTGTGGTACACAGGGCTGCAGACCTGCAAGAAGGGGGATGTGTGTGCACAGACCACCTGGATGCCAACCAGGTGCTGCTAAGCTGAGCAGCCCACTAAGGAAGAAGATCACAGAACAGTTTGGGTTGGAAAGGACCCCAATGATCATCTAATACCCACCAGGTTGCCCAAAACCTCATCCAACCTGATCTTGAACACTTCCTAGGAGGGGGCAGCCACAGCTTCTCTGGGCAACACGTGCCGGTGTCTCACTGACCTCACAGTGAAGAATTTCATCCTAATATCTAATCTAAAGCTACCCTCTTTTAGTTTAAAGCTATTACCCCTTTTCCTATCACTACACTCCCTTTCAACCAGACCCTTTCCAATCTCCTGGTAGGCCCCTTCAGGTATTAGAATGCTGTGCATAAGGTCTCCTCAGCACCTTCTCTTTCTCCTGGCTGAACAAGCCCAACTCCCTCAGCCTATCTTCACAGAAGAGCTCCAGCCTTCTGATCATATTTTGTGGCTCTGGACTCACTTCAGCAGCTCCACATCCTTCTTACAGTGGGGGACCCAGAGCTGCACGGCAGTATTTTCCACAATGCGCCCCAGCATCAATTAATGAAGTCATGTTTGCTAACAAAAGCAAGTCAAGAGGAAAACACAAGACTGAAGCTCTGCATTTTACAATTACGATTTCTGACAAGCAATGTGCACAAAACAAAAATACACTGCAAATGGCACCTTTCCATTTTTTTTCATTTCATTAATATGCTATAAACCTCTGGAAACAATTAAAGAAATCATATTCAGTAGGCTGTATGCCAAAATAAATGCAACAGGCTTTCCCAAAAGACAGGACACAAATTGCTAGAAAATGCTGCTCTGCCAAATTTGAAATTGTTTCCCCTTTTATTTCAGCTTTGAATTTGTGTACTTCCCCACACTAAGTATTTCTATTTTTCCTCTGATGCTACTATCTAAAGTGTGCTTTATATTCATTGCTATATAAAACAGAGCAGAACAGCAGACAGGTTATGGCAGCAGAAATACGAAAGTGACAGTACATGAAGTTGCTATCAAGTAGTAAAATTTCCCCTTCATCAAAACACTATTCCAAGAAAACTTAATTTTAATTGAGTCAATATAAATCTCTCTCAAAATAGCTAAATTAGAAATGCAGAACTGATTTTCTCAGGTTTTGGTTTTTTTTTTAAAATAATCCCAAAACAGCATAGAAAGACTAAACACTACCTTAAGATCACTGAAGAGATCTGTGAAATTTCAGAGAACTATTTAGGCTTTGCTGAACAGTGTTTCCATGTCAAAAATATAGACAGAACATTCACAGTGCCTGAACTAACATACAACATGCTCAAATGAGCATAAACACCATGCAAATATATCTTTCGCATAATTAAATTGAGAAGTGCCAAATGCAGTTCTCATTAATTTTAAGTACATTAAATTAACATGTTCAAGAGTCTTAAGCTTTAAATCAAGCCCTGTTCTTCTTCAGTTATAAACTGTCAGGTAATTGGAGGGGGGGGTGTCGTGTCACAACAAATTGTTCCTATTAATCAATATGAAGGATTTGTCACAGTCCAGCTTCAATTATCTTCAAACTAAACCTCATCACATCTACTGGCAATCGATTTTTTTCTTGCCAGGAGTGAGAAACTCACTCTGAATCAAGGAAATATTAAGCCTGCTCACACGTGTGATGTTGGCAAACACTGTGCTCTCTGCACAAAAAAGGAAATAAACTGCAACATTATGTCTCCGAGTTAGCAGTTTCCATGCTGGTTTTATATAAAATATGTCTTTTAAAAACTGAGGTTAAAAAGACCTGACAGCTATTAGACTTTTTACTACTGCTCTGAATATAACTGACAGGTTTTTTTCATTATCATCAGTCTTCATTATGTTTTGGTATTCAGAATCCAAATTAAAACTAATTACTCCGCACACATTC
>VXBZ01007625.1:433484-447380 GCA_013399135.1 Heliornis fulica | reverse complement strand
AAAAAAAAAAAAACCACAACTATAAATAAGTAAAACCAACCACATATTAATATTTATAAAAATTAACTGCAGTTGATCACAACCACTAGAAAGAAAAAACAGTGACTACAAATAGTTACTTTGTATGTATCAATATAAAAGTGTGTTTGGATTACATCAATTTAATTTGGCATGTTTAAAGAGATTAATAGATTTTAAGTTTACAAATTTATATCAATTACTACAGCACTCTCTTGGACACTGCCCCAGTAGAAAAGGATCTCATAAAAACAGTAATCAAGGAGATGTCCACCATCACACTGTGCATTTATGGGTACAAATATGGTAAGTTGCTTTCACACAAATATAAGGCACCGTGTTTTTAAAGCAGCTACTACTAAGTAACTTTATCAGAGTTTCCCTAGCACCCTAATGAGCAAGTTTAGAAAGAAGCAAATACACATAAATCTTGTCACATAAGTAAACTCAAAATGTACGCAAAATCTTGGGTTAATGGCATTTCCTGTTCTGTTACTTTAATAACCATGAAATGAATTGAAATAAAATATCTCAAAACCATGCTTGTCATTATTAAGGTTAGTTTCATCCTTCTCTGAAGACTCTACAGCACCCAGTTTGGGAAAGGGAAAAGCTGACGAAAACCAAAAACTGATAGCACATATTGAAGATGATCTCTTCTGGATATTTTGATCTGCCTTTAATCAAACAGTTAATCTCACAGCAAAATTCAATGGGACCCTCCAAGCTCAAGCACTTGCCCCATCGTCTTTCTGCTTCCTTGGAACTCAACAAATATTTTCTACTTACACGGAAAATTTTTATCACAGAAACTGAGGTAAAGCAAATGGATAATTTATGTACTAATAAAATAAAAACACACATAGTGTCATTGCAAGTAAACAGAAAAGAAGCCTAGGCATAGTATCTGCCTCCTGGCCTCAAAGTTCCTCTCCCAAGGTACAGTCTTGCAACAGCATCCACAGATCCACAGCTCTCAAGAACATCACCCTAAAGCTACCTGCCAGACAGAGGGTGTCCACACAGGAGACTGGGATGTAGAAATTCATACTTTCATACCCAGCCTTAAGTTTCTTGAACACAAAAAGCTTCCTTTCCTCACGGATTTCTCAGTCCTCAGTTCAAACACAGAAGAACTTCAGCCTTCCTATCATTAGGTGTGCACATCTACATTTTTGCAAGTTTTAAGCCTTCTGCAGGGCCAAAAGCACCAATAACACTAATAATATAATATAATACTCAGCAAGCACAGATTTAACCCATCCTCAAGCAGAATCAACATCTTCCAATATCCACTTAGCATTCAAAAGCTAAATTTTTCCACACTAAGTATGTGCACATAGACTATAAAGATCTGTAACTTGTAATGAGCATATAGAGGTCTTAGGGTAACTGGGGTATGCAATTTTCCTAACTACACCTCAGACACCCATACCAGCAGCAGAGCAGTAAGCATATCTGAAAGGCACTGGTTCCTCAAATCTGTCTCTCAGGGACACTGTGAAAGCTCTCAGAGCCAACTGCAGTGGATCGGTCTCCATTACTGGAAGATACCTCTATAGCTAACTCCCTGATGGAGTAGGATACCATTACCCGGCAGCCCAAGAACGGCCACAAGGAATAACAGCACGGTGCATGCTTCAGCATGTAACCGTATAATTATTTAGTGGTTTACCAGTCATAGGCAAAGGCCTCTTGAAAGCCCTACTGCAACCTGGCAATGCATATGCACAGGCAAGGTACCAGAGGGTCAGTTGGGATGGGATCCGACAGCACATCAGTTGCTCCACAGTAATCCCTGTGGACTTTCCCTTACCTTTGGGTAAATGTGAAAAACTGCCCCCCACACACACACACTTCTTCCACTGAAAAATAACTTTTCGTAAGGGAAAGATCACACAGAATTCCAAGCTCCAATTTCTCTCTTACCAGTGACCCTTTTCAGGAAGGGAAAAGAACACCCACTGGCTATACTGCAAAAGTAATTTTATAAAAGTTTAAAAATGCGGTGGTTTGTGGGGTTTTTTGTTTGTTTGTGGGTTTGGGGTATTTTTGTTTGTTTTGTTTTTTAAATTTCAACTTGTTGACTTTCAGAGAAACTGGTATTTCATGATTAGGACCACAAGTCACAGAATCACAGAATGTCAGGAGTTGGAAGGGACCGTGAAAGATCATCTAGTCCAACCCCCCTGCCTGAACAGGATCACCTAGATTAAAGCACACAGGAACGTGTCCAGATTGGTCTTGAATGTCTCCAGAAAAGGACATGCCACAACCTCTCTGGGCAGCCTGTTCCAGTGATCTGTCACCCTCACAGTGAAAAAGTTCCTCCTTATATTAAGATGGAACTTTCTACGTTCCACGACCCTTTTTTTTTTTCTGTTAAACCAAAAGTTATATGCACACATGATCACAGGCACACGCTTATCCCTCCTTAAGGTGATCAGCTCCAGCCTAGCAGGACTGGGAGGAGAACAGGCAAAGGCCAACCTCAGGATGGAGGAAACAATAACAGGACTCGTGAAAGAAAACACAAATGGTGGTAACACTGAGTACTTTACTGACCCCATGGGCTGGTAACACAGAGCACTGCACCCACCCGAGGACAGGGCCAGTGCCCGACCACACTCAGACTGTCCCAGAGCCACACTGACCCACCCCTCCTCAACCAGCCCCTTTTACAGGGTTGTGATGCCACACGGTGTGGAAAACATCCTTGGCCAGCTAAGCTCACCTGTGCTGGCTGCTTGGGGAAATCAGCTCTGTCCTGGCTAGAGCAAGGATATAAAGCTTGATCTAAGTTTGGATATATTTTGTGGAACTCCTAAATATGATAGTATTGTTACCAGAAAGTAATAAAATAAAGTATTTCTACCACTGTCACTTTGATTGACCATTTGGGTTTCAATTGTACACTCTGAGCAAACTGCTATCTCCAGAGATAGCAAAATTGCCACAAAGTTTACAGCACTTACTGCACAATCTTTTGATTTCTCCCTTCTAAAGAGAGAAACATTTGGAAATGCTTTCAGAAATGATGGTCTGTGCTGGTATTTACATTACACTGTTTGACAACCTTTTACTAAGATCGGATAAGAGTAATCTACTATCACTTCCACATCTATTACATGAAATAAAAAACACTTTTTTTTTTTCTATCCATCATTATCTGCCTTTCCAACAGGAAGACTAATCCTATATCCCATGGTTCAGATAAGAGATCCTCCTGCCTGAAGTACAGTTTCACTTCATTGCCATTCTGGTTTGCTTTGCAGAAGCAAGTCCTGGATGATTACCGCACTGCTAAACTATCATTTGGGAAAGGACACACAAAAAGCTCCACACCACATCAACCTCATGAAAGCACTCTGGTAAGACCACATTTGTGTGAAAAAGCACTGTACTTGCCTTCTGTATTTTTATCTTCCTCCCCAGGAGTACAACCCCTTCTCAGGCCCTTTTCTTTTGTACATGCTCAACCTACCTGTGATTTGAACTGGCGAAATGACAGTTTTGATCCGAAAGGTCTGTGCACTCACAGGGTTTTATTATATTGGATGATTCAATGTATTTGGATCACAATATTCTTGCTCATGCTCTGTTGGCTTGGAGCAGAGCCTACCAGCAGATTTGCTGCAATAGAACACCACCAAAGGCAGATAGATACAGGGAAGTACGTGAACCAAGTACTTCAGTCACCTGGACACATAGAAGTCCACCCACCCAAGGGCCAATATGATTGAAAGGGCATCCTCTATCAGAGTCACAGTGACTTGGCAAGTAAGCAGCCAGAAAAATGGATGGCAGACAGGCCAAAAGGGTCATGTGGTAACTAGCATTGCTCCTCAGGGGTGGATACTGGGGCTAATATCATCTTTATTAGCAGTAAACCTCATGAAGTTCAAAAGCCAATGCAAAGCCCAGCCCCTGGCACCAGTAAGGCTAGGGGCTGGCTCTGCAGTAAATGACCCAAAGTCCTGCTGGACAACAAAGTGGAACCAAACACCAACAGCGAGCCTTTGCCACAAAGGTGCAAGAACACGGGCAGCAGGTCGAGTGAAAGGAGTCTTTTCCTCTCTTTGGCTCTTGTGAAACTGCTGCTGGAATAACATAGCCAGTTCTAGCCTCTCCAGTCCAAGACACACATTGACATAACGAAGCAACTTCACTGGAGGTCTACCAAGACAGCTGGCAGATGGACAGTAAATGAGGAGATGCTGTGAAAGCTGCATTTGTTCAGCCTGATGACAAGACTAAGGGAGGCCTTGCTAACGTCTACAACTTCCTAAACAGAGGCTGTAGTCAACACAGAGCAGTTTGCAATCACTCGTAGATGTGTGCTCCATCCTGGATATACGTGCAAGTACAGAAAGAAAACATGAAATACTGAAAGCAATAATGCAATTTTAAAATCATTTCACATTTTACAATTCCCACAAAGGTTCCTCACTGCAATTTTTGTTCCACAGAATTTTTGCACTGATAGTAAAATAGTATTATTTTTCCTATATATCAAAAATTGTATTTTGGCAAAACACTTTCAGTATAATAAAACCCTCAATACAAAAAACAGCTGCAGGGTTTTTTTGTTTGGGTTTTTTTTTAGTATGGGACATTTGATTTATGTAAATTGTTCAACAGTCTGGCTAGATTTTGTTTTTTAAAAAAAATCAACAAGTACATATATTTGCTGGTTTTGCATTGCCTTTATTTTGCATATAAAGACAAGAAATTGCAAATGGACCATCAGCTTCTCTCCATATACAAAGCAGAACCACAGAACCATCAAGGCTGGAAAAGACCTTCAAGATCATCAAGTCCAACCGTCAGTCCTACATTACCATCAACACCAAACCATCTCCCAGAGTGCCATATCTACCCATTTTTTTAAACGCCTTCTGGAACAGTGACTCTACAACCTCCCTGGGCAGCCTGTTCCAATGCTTCATCACTATTTTTGTGATGAAATTTTTCATAATATCCAATCTGAATCTCCTCTGGCACAACTTGCCATGACTGTACTAGTTTCTTTAGTTAGTCACACTTTAATCCAGAGCAACCTTGCTTCTGCCTCAGGTGTTCTGAATCACAATCTACTTGTGCTCAATGAAGAAAAGAAATAGTGTACATTCCTAATCCCAACAGTAAGAACAACAACAGCAGAAGACACAAAAAACTTTGGCACCATCCTCAAATAGAATTGAGTCTAGCAGGAACTATTGTCAATTACCAGAGCTCCAAGTAAAAGCATGAACAGGTTCTATTGCACACTTTCTCTACCAATTCAAGCCTTAAGATATTGCACTTTTTGGTTTGGGAGAGGTTTTTTTAACACACAAAACCTTGTTTATTTTCAGCTCTAGTGAAACTTATAGTAAAAGTGTTCTTTCACTTGACAGAAGTGACTACTACTCTGGTCCATTAATCTTCTGAAACTGTCAGTTTGCAGTATGAGCAGCCAATTCAGAATCCTGAAGGTTAATGGTCAACACTGAGAGGTGCCAGTGTTGCCTAAATTGCTTCAGAATTGTTGCCTCTGGAGGTACCGTACCTCATATGGATGTGGAGGTAAAGATAATGAAATATAAATATTTAATATCAAAAGTTTTCATTTGACAATCAAAATATTACACTTCAGCTAGAAAACCCACCATATATAAATCAACAGAAAAAAAAATCTGAATAACATACCAACTTATTACTGAAAAGCACTGGTGTAGATATAAAGAAAAAAAGTTAATCAAATCTTGATACAGAAAACAATGTGAAATAGCAATAAATTAAGTAATCCTTCTCTTCCACAGTCAGACAGCATCAGGATGTACCCTGTGTTTTCTATTATATATAAAACATATATGTCCTATGTATAATTACATTAATATAAACTTTTTTCTTTAATATTTATATAATTGTATATATGATTATATAATGTAGCATACATACAATGTAGCATATTGATATCTTTAGAGCCTATGTCTACCATTAATGGATTTCTAAGTGATCTGTCAAGCACAATACAACTGATTATAAATCACTAAAAGAGAGCACTTGAATTTTCAGAACATACAATCCAAACTCTACATTTCAGAACTCTATGAGATTTAGACTTAAAGTTCAAGCTAATTTTGCCTTCACCTTGCTGACCAGAACAGATGGGACCAGGAAACTCCTGAAGCTTTACTGCAAATACGATATTCAGACTCACCCAGTCAGAGGCAGCAATGCTCTGTTTGCCTGCCACCTGGCAAAGGGAAGCAACAGTTCAGGCACCAGCCAAGAACTGGAGTCACCAACAATTTCCAACTTCTGCTATAGGTTTCCTGCATAATCTTTGGGAAGCCACAGGAAATAGATGGGAATTCAATCACAGATTAAGATGGGCAAATACAAACATTTAGATGCCCATTGCAATGGAGATTTAGTCTCTAGTGAATGGTCCTTAATCTCTCCTAAACTAATTCAGCTGACCCACTAGTAAGGCTTTAATACAGTTATCTAGACCTCTGTATCCAAAACAACTGCATGCAGACAGCAGAAGACCCCATGCTCTTCTGGACAAGCTGCTGGAAGCCAAAGAAGAAACATTAATTAATGTATCTCAAGTGGCAAAGATGCGTGGGTGACAGACTGCATCCATCCCCTGGCTGCAAGATGCTCCGAAGAGCTATTAGGCTCTACTGACCACGTTTACATAATAAACCCAGCCTGCACAATCAAGGAAGGGAGCTTAGACACCCAAAGACTGGCACCTTAGTCCTGCACCAAAGTCTAACTTGAAAAGTACAGATACACTGAGATGCAGAAAGCTTTATGCATTTTTTTTCATTCATTCAATTGCAGGGTATTACATGATGGAGACATTTGGTCTATATGCATAAAAAATCATTCTCGAACACATACCAAAGACTAAAATGATGGCATGGAATTTAGGATTTAAAACAAAGATTGAAGCTTAGAACACATTTGAGTAGATCAGAACCACAGAACTGTAGGGGTTGGAAGGAACCTCGAGAGATCATTGCGTCCATCCCCCTGCCAAAGCAGGTTCCCTAGAGCAGGTCGCACAGGGAGGTGTCCAGACAGGTCTTGAATATCTCCAGAGATGGAGACTCCACAACCCTCCTGGGCAGCCTGTCCCAGTGCTCTGTCACCCTCACCATGAAGAAGTTCTTCCTCACATCAGTGCAGAACCTCCTGTAGCCCAACCTTGGGTCACTGCCCCTTCTCCTGTCCTCAAAGGCCACTAAAAAGCTATTGGCCATCTCCCTTTGTCTCCCACACTTCAGATATTTATAAACATTGATGAGATCCCCTCTCAGTCTTCTCTTCTCCAGGCTGAACAGCCCCAGCTCACTCAGCCTTTCCTCATAGGAGAGATGCTCCAGGCCCTTCATCATCTTTGTGGCCTCCGATGGACTCTCTCCAGGAGATCCCTGTCTCTTTTGTACCAGGGAGCCCAGAACTGGACACAGAACTCCAGGGGAGGCCTGACCAGGGCAGGGTAGAGGGGGAGGATCACCTCCTTCGACCTGCTGGCTACGTTCCTCTTAATGCACCCCAGGATACCATTGGCCTTCTTGGCCACCAGGGCACACTGCTGGCTCATGGCCAACCTGTCATCCACCAGGACCTCCAGGTCCTTCTCTGCAGAGCTCCGCTCCAGCAGGTCATCCCCCAGCCTGCACTGTTACCTTAGGTTGTTGCTTCCCATGTGCAAGACCCTACACTTGCTTTTATTGAACCTACTCTGGTTCCTCACTGGCCAGCTCTCCAGCCTGTCCAGGTCTCGCTGAATGGCAGCGCAGCATTTCTGCATGTCCACCACTCCTCCCAGCTTTGGATCATTGGCTGCTTGCTGAGCATGGACACTATTCCCTCATCAAGGTCGGTGATGAAGATGTTGAACAAGACCAGACCCAACACCAACCCCTGGGGAACACCACTGGCCACAGGTCTCCAGCCAGACTCTGCTTCACTGATCACAACCCTCTGGGCCTGGCCCATCACCCAGTTCTCAACCCACCTCACCATACACTCATCTATCTCACACTTTCTCAGCTGAGAGCCCCCTGGAAACATAACAGTACACTTTTAAAAGTAAAATTCTGGTAATAAAGAAAAAAAAAACCAAAACAAAAAACCAAAACCAAAACCTACAGCACACAGACCAATATTGAATAAAAATCACTGCAAAATTAACTGGTTCCAAACATGAAGCTGGCAGACAAAGCAATAGGTAAAGGTGAAGAATTATAAAAGGAACAATAGGAAATATTAAGGATCACTTGTTTGAAGTTACCAGCTTAACTACAGGCTGGCAACTAAAGAATGCTGCAGAATAATCTCCAGTCACATGCACAAAACACATGCTTGAGTGCAAGCTACGTAATTACGTCAATATCCATTTTACAGAGCATAGATTCTACATTTCAAAAGAACCTTCAAACTACTACTTAAGTGGATATCTATTAAAGAGAACAAAGAATTCCACTGTGTTTACAACCTTCTGAACTGATGCTGTGAAGATCTGAAATTTAACCAACATAGAAAGTTTGGTGTAGATTAAGTTCCCTGTAAACTATAGTATTGGTATTATTTAATCCATTTTAATGAATAATAAAAAACCCACCACACGAAAACCCCCAAACCTTTGCATATAGACCATTTCCTGAAGAAATAACAAAGGGTTGTTCTTTGACAGATCCATTTGGCTCACTGTTTTACTCCAAGAGAGGCATGAAGGCAGCGCCCTCAGAAAACTAGTCAGTGTTACCAATAAACTCACCAAGTGACCCCAAATCCCCACATCACAAGGCATTTCAGCATGCCATTTTCTTTCTTAGCCTTCTCAGATTTGTGTTCAACACTGCATTCAACAGATTTTCTGAAATATTGTTACTGTTACAGAGCAAACAGCTAATATTCACCTCTTTTTTTTAACTGTTCCTTCCAGCTGCATTAGGAGTCTAATGCTCACTTCAACACTGTAAACCTAACTGATCCGCATCATTTTAACATATTTAATTGTTGCAATACATCCTCATATTCTGTTTTATACAGCTACCCGGTGACATCTGAGAGGATCCCAGGCTACCCAACTGATTTTTTGGCATCAGCCCCCAAAAATATACAGGATCAGTATATCATTCCAAAACAAGAATGATTTAACCCAGGGAATAAAACTGTCAAATACGTCACTCATTGCAGACAGGACAGGACTCCAAAGAACTACATGAGGAAAACCTGTACTGAGGGAACACAACAGACAGCCTCTCAGAAAGGGCACATCCTATCTCCAGACTCAGCTAGCACCACTTCTACTGTAACTCAATAGTTTAAAGTTTGCTTTATCCAGAAGTAACTCAATCCTGGATTCCTTAACTTTTGCCCAAAAAATTTGGTAAGGCCACTTAACTGCAAGTAAAGTTATTATAAGAAGGAAAATAAGATTGCAAACATGGATTCTATTATTTTCCTAGATATAGCAAATTAATTTACAGTACAGCTTCAAAAATATGTCTGTATGCCAAAAGCATGCACAATTTAATAAACAGTTAAACAACAGCAGTGTGCTGTTTCAAACAAAGGTCTGGAAAAGAAACAGCACAGAAAGAAGCTATCAAAGCTATCTCTCAGGAGTCTCAGGAGAGCACTTCAACTGACCAAAGTATTCACAGCTCAAACCGTGCTGCTCCTCCAGGTTGAGGGAAGATGAACACTATTACTTTTCCAATCCTACTATTCCAAATTACCGCAGCAGCAAACACCAAAAACCACAAACACCAGCAATCCATTACTCTACTGCTACACAGAGGGCTCACCCAAGCCCGCAACTGGTCTAAGCTTGGCCAAGCTCTTCTGGCCATGGGAGGACACAGACTCTGCCCACCCCAACCCTGCAGCCCTTTCCCTTCCCCTCACCCAACATCACCACAAGCATGCCTGGAACTCTGCAGGGAGCTGGGTGAGAGTTAAGGTGTTTTTTCCCCTCTGTTCTTCCAAGCTCTTTTTGCTTTTACTGCTATTTAAAAGCCAAGAAAAAAACAAAACAAAAAAAAAAAAGATGTAGAGACTGCAAGCCTACTAGGAAGCTGAGACTGTTGGTTGGGCTGTATGTAAACAACAAGGAGTTACATCCAACTGGAATTCTGGCTGAGAAGAACTTTTGGGGTGTACTTACTTCCTCTTTTAACTTATTTATATTTAGCAGAAAAAATAATTTCCCCCTTTTATTTCTAAAGGTTTTTAGGCAGTGAAGTTACCAAACCAAATCAGACGCAGCTTGTAAAAGTTTTTTCATAACAAGAAACAGCAGGTAACCTACTTACCACAAAACTGAAAATAGTTTTGTGTGCTAAAACAAAATTCTTACTCCAGTTCACTAAAGAGAGCCACTGCCAGCTTCCCACACACAGGATATCTGAACTCCAGACCCCAGCAGGTTAAGACAGTTTATAAAGCTTTACTCACCTGCCACACAACTCGGTCCAGAGTTAGAAGTTAAGCATTACAGTGCTCTAATATAGAGTAAAGCTAAGGCCACATCATGCCAAAAACAAGGGTATAATGGCCAAGTGGCATTGTTTTCTAGAAGAAACATCAGATTCATAAGATAACACGAGCACAACTTACACCAGTACCAAAGTCTGCTCCATTCTCTGTAATTTAAAGCTCCAGAGATACTGTTTAATTTACGCTTGCCCTGAGATACTCTTTCACATCCCTCCTCAGTGCCTTTTTTTTAATAACTAGAAAATTGAAATATATTGTGCAAAATACATTTTTTGCTAATGTCATTATTTTGTACATCCATCTACCACTATTAGCAGATTTGGCAGAGACATAACCACTAATCACTCTATACAGCATTCATGCTTCTTCTGTAGTCGGAGCTGATTTGAAGAAGCACCACACGGGATCTCTCCACCTAACCAACACAAACAACTAAACCTACCTAGCAACAAACATGGGTCTGAGGTCTATTAACAACTGATACTCTCTTAAGAAAAATAAGCCCAACATGTCCCCAAACCTGAGCAGCAGCACAACTTCAAACCCACAGATTCCTTCTGCAGTGACACTGCCTAGGAAAATCCTACTCAGGTATTAGGTGTCACATGGAGCACAGACAAGGTGTGGATTGCTCTGGGGACAACACCACACTCCGTTATTTCTTAGTTAAAAGCTCTTTTTAATGAAGGGGAAGGAAGTTTGCCACATATGTGTGTCATAAGTTTAACACAGGGAGAAACAGTCATTTCAATGTTTCTAACAAAAACCTCAGAATCCACCGTTTTAAGTGACTGGACTTACAACTTTATGATTTCCACATAAATGTGAACTCTTAAGAAAACTTTAGAGACTCAGAAGTAACAGAAAATTATGAGATTAAAGCGCTTAAAACAGTGAAGAGTTCAAACTTCATTTCCAATAAGGGTTTAAGACCTTACACCCAGCTCCTACCTGAGGACAAGGTCTCAATCCCATGGTCTGCAGGATTGCCCAGACAGCTGTCCCCTGAAGTGGCTGTTCCACTGCATTCACCCCACACTCCAATAAAACAATTTTCCAATCAAGCTCTTCAGTTGTGTGATCTACTTGACTGTTGAAAGAATCATTTAGGGGTGGGTTTTTTGGTCTCTCTATAGCTAATAGATATGGCATTAAGTTTATAACAACATACACATTAAAAAGGTATTTAAAATGTGAAAACCTACTTTTTATTTAATTTTTTTAAAGGGCTCTATTTTTCTAGAGTTTTGACCTAACTCCTCATAGTATTGACTGAAAAAGGATTCGCTCAAATGAATCATTTGAGCAACAAGTGGAATTGAGAACTACATCCATCAGCATCAAACCTATCAGCTAAATTAACTGTGCAGAATTTTAACAGTATTAACATAAAAATAATATAAAAACCTAGAACAGACAAAATGTTTCAGAAATGGCTGAGGTAGCTGCAAGCAGAATTTTAGATTACATCAGAAATGTAAAAGTTTTTTAGGAACAGTTTGCCTTCATAAAGCACCCATCAAATCTATTAACTATGATACAGCTCATAAACTATTAATTTTGGACTTGGAATTTTTCAACAGCTTTATCAAAGTATGACAAGTTTAAGTGACATGGAAGCATACATATTAGCTGCAAGATAAAGTAAAATTACACTGCACATAGTGGTGATGAGAATAGTCTAGTAAAACTGCAAGTGAGATTATAAGTAGTAGGAATTTGTTTTAAAAAGCCAGTGCTGTTCCAAATCAGTAGAAAGAACATGTCAGTCCCCTGACTCAAGTCAAATCCAATCACGATCAGACCAAACACCCACGATGAAAATAACTGCTTAGCAGTTGAAATCTGACTGAAAAGGACACCCCTTCCTTTAAAACTGGGGGGGGGGGAAGCTTCCAGAACTGAGGAAGTAAGATCATTTCCCATGACTGTTGTCATACATCCTACTATAGGACTGCTCTCACCTCAGACCTCTTCTGCAATAGCCCACAACTCACAGAGAAAGTCCCACCTCTCTATACTTTCCAGAAACCCATCCAAACTCCAGATCAACTGTGCCAAACTGTGTTTTTAATGAAGCTATGCAAACTGCTGTCAAAGACATAAAAGAAAACAACACAAAAGTCCTACTTAGACAAGAATGCACACACTGACCAGGTATTAAGAACTGCACATGCAGTGGTTATGGTAACCTTCAGCAATGCAAACAGAACGAAGCATTACCAAAAACACTAGTTTAAGGGTCACACTGCCCATCTCCTTTATAGGAAGAAAGTAAACATTCTGCGTGATTAACACAGTAGGGAAACTTGTTCAGACACTTTCTAAGAGGCACACAGAAGAAAGTGGAAGCAGCACCCAAATGCTCCCTCCAAAAGTCACACAGATTTCTGTTCCACTGACCACAACTTTCTCTCATTTGCATGTGATCACACACAATTTCTCAGAACTCGTCACAACTTTCTCTTGCTTCTTCTGTGGCCACACACAATTTCTGTGACGCGCCAGCATTCCTCTGAAACCCGTAATCGTGGGTAACATGCCCTGCTCCAGCATGATGCTTCGTGCCTTTCAAACGAGCACGGCCATTAGCTTCAATTCATCTGTTAAAGCGCTTAATAGTTCACACAGCATTAAACGTGATATCACTTAATTGGAAGTAAAGTCTCATTACCGACAGTCTTTTCTGTATCTTCACAGGTTATCTTTCTGGTTCTGCAAGTTAATCTGAGTTAAAATATTACTGTTTCTACCATTACGGCATAGAAAATAAAGCAATGGCAAGTGTCGAAACTACTCACAGGGAAGAAGTTAACCCGACTATGCAAACACTGAGGGGAACACGCAGTTAGAACGTGTGCTGCACAGGGAGATCATTTCCTTCCAGATAATCGGGCTCCTCAAGATCACCGCAGCCTCGGGCTGCGAGCAGAGCGCACCGAGGTCTGGGAAATAAACCACGCAACTCTCCTGCCACGAGTGTATTAACCCACAGAGTTTTCAAGAAGGGGAGAAAGAGTAACTCTAACTTCTCGTCTGCCGGGCTCCCCGGCTCTAAGGGCACGATCGGAAAGCCAGGTAACCCCAAAATCCCGGAGCTCGCTGGCGGTCACCGTCGACCCGCCCCGTTACCACCGGCAGACATGGAGNACACCGAGAAGAGACAAGCCAAACTTTGTCTCTGCCCCGGGAGGGCGCGGGGGTGGGGGCCACCCCTGTCAGGGGTCCCCGAGGCGAGCCAGCCCGGCCCACGTCCCCTGCCTCAGTAACGTATGAGCAACAACAACCCGCACGGACGGCAGGCGAAGCCGCGTCTCGGCACAGGCAGCGCCCGGCAACCCGCGGCGGTGAGGGGCGGGGCCCACC
>VXBZ01007625.1:392992-433092 GCA_013399135.1 Heliornis fulica | reverse complement strand
CCCGGGGGCGGGGACGGGGAGAGCGGCGGCGCTCGGCCGCGGCCTGGCGAGCCGGAGCGGGGAGCCTCGTCCCGTTCTCGCCGCGTCGGTCGGCAGTAGCCAGCTAGCTCCGTGGCGGCCGGCTGGGCGAGTCCCCTCTCGTTGAGTCCGGCTCCCGGGGGAGCGGCGCGGAACGGGGTCCCAGGAAACCCAACCGAACGAGCCGGACAGCGACTCGGGCGNTCGGGCGGAGCTCTTCGCCTTCGCGCCCGGAGGTGTGTGTCAGGGCCCGCCCTGGCTCTCTCCAGGCGAAGCCGGAGCGAATGCTCCGCCGAGAGCTTTGAGGAAAACCCAGGCTGGGCAAAACCGCGGGATGGGGGACAGGTGGGTCCCGGGCTCCTCCCTGTCGGCAGCAGCTGCTCAGCAGCGTCCGTCCGAAATAAAGTTCTCGAAGCAGCTCGGTTTGGCCCTTTTCAAAAGTAAAACAAAGGTCACCTCATCCCCGGATTCGATCCATGCTCCCTGCGTTCCCTTCAGCCGCAGCCGAGCGCTGCCTGGGAGCGTCCCTCGGGGACACCGTTCTCCCCGAACGCGCAACGTTTCGCTGGGGTTTTGGTCTCTGCTGCAGCAGTCGTTTCCCCATGGTGTGGACGGTGTCAGCCCTGTGCTGTGGTGGCTGCCCGTCGGTGGCTGCCCGTGCAGTGCGGATCTGCTGCTCTGTCGCAAACCCAGCGAGTTGGGAAGCAGTCCTGGGCCTCTACTGACTGGCTTTCAAACGAGGGAAACTTGGAAAAGTTACAAAGAATCAGAGCAGAGAATAAATTTTTGCTTTAGTTTAAATGATGGCTTTGCTTCAGATGTTCCTGCAAGTCTTCAGTCTTACTTAAACCTTCCCTTCCCTCTCTTTCCCTCTGTCTCTTCATCTCTTTTTTTCTCTCTCCTTCTCCCCCTTTCTCTCTGTCTTTCTGCCTTGTCTTCCCATGAAAAAGAGACAAGAACTCATAAATTCGAGCATCCCTATTTCTATGTTAGGTTTCATTTGCTGACATGCAGATTGCAAATCCTAAACAGGCTCCCCCTGGCACAGCATTGTATGCTGTACCTTTAGACATAAATCTTTATAAGGCAGAAAGTGCATGATTGCTTTCTGGGCAATTCATTATTTAAGATCTTTATTTTTACATAATTTTCAAATGACTATCTGTTAACTTGACAGAACTGGGCAATGGGTGTGAGTTTGAAAAACTGCGTGTAATCCTGGCCCAACTGAATCGTGTCAAACTTTATCGGCCTCTGGTCTTCCTCCTGTTGAGTAAAGTCAAACCCTCGATTCCCTTACATTGTTTCACTTCCAAAATGCTTGGATCTGTGTGCTCTCAAAAGCTTTGAGTTTATATGCTTACTTAAAAACAAACAAAAACAAACAAAAAACCTGAGACTGTTGTCTTCAGTAGAACTATTTACATGCTGTACCAGTAGTGATTTTCCTAAGGCTTTTCCCATCTGAGTGCTTCCATTCTGAGCTGCAATCCTGATGGCAATCCACAGACCAGTCCAAATACCTTCACAGGAAGCATGGATGCTTCACTAGGACAATGAGTCAATTAATTATTGCCTGTGCCTAAGTATTTCTTGGGTAAACCATAATGATTTACTTCCTTTTAGTTGTTTGGATGTTTCCACCTATTTACAGTATGTGGTGAGCTGTGAGCATATCGGTATTCCCAGAATCTGTTTGCCTAAACTAAAATGATTGATATTCCTTGTGGAGTGAGGGTCACTAACTGTTGTATAACACTGCCTTTCTTATGAAAAGGGAGCAAGTGGTTTGGGTTTTGGCTTGGGTCTTCAGACAAGAATTTGTCTGAATGTGACACCTCAAGTTAAAGCGTCTCACTGTTGTTACCCTGAAGACAAAGTGAGGAAGATGAAGAAAACTGCCATATGGCCTTATTTCCCTATTAATGATGGTGAGACAGGTAAGAAGAATTGAAATTAATCACACATATTAGATCATATGTGCAAGCTAATTCCCTGCAGATCTAACCACTTTCTTTAATCAAATAAGAATACTGTACACATTCAGTTGAGGTGTGTGTGAGGAGGTACTCCTACACTGTGAATGCTTGATAAGCTCATTTATATCTAGGATCATGTCTTCCTCAATCAAAATCATTACAGTACATTTGTGCACCCTTCCTCACAGAGAATTCAACTTCGGAAGTAAAAGTACCAAGGGAATAGATGATTATTGCATTTGATTAAATTGACAACTTGTTGCTCTACGTTGGGGTGCGTTTTGGTTTTGGTTTGGGTTTTTTTTGGTGGGTTTTTTGTTTGTTTTTGTTAAGGGTTGTGTAAAAGGCCTACAAATATTTAAGAACAGCAGTAATAAATATTTTGGAATCTAAGTTATTACACATCTTAGAAATGTTTTATGTATTGTTTACTTGCATTGTGATTTGTTCTGTTTGCATAAAATGGTGGTTTCATGAGAAAAAAACATTATTTAATGATGTAATTATTTTAATCATATTAGTTTATATGAGCTGATTATCCATCTTTTCTTATCCCAGGTGTCTAGTGGCATAGAACTAGGAGCATACTACAGACTTTCTGTATTTGTAACACCTTGATAGCATCTCTGTCACCTCTATTAAGTGTAACAAGTTTTTTAAGCTGTTTCTGTCTGTTGTTCCACTCTTTTCTCTGACTTTAGGATGCTTGGTGCTATGTTCTATATGTTGATCCTCTCATAATCAAGAAAAAAAAAGAATTAACTGTCTTGATGCTTAAAAGAATTTTTCTCTTATTACATTAGAGAATCTTGGATTTATTAGTCTGCTGAGATGCACGAAAAGAAATTCTACTGCAGCTCTTCAATTGTCTACCGCACTGCCCAGTGTTTAGCTTTCAGTCATCTGCTGTCATCTCTGCAGGGTAACAGCACTCATCTTTAACTATGTCAGACAAAAATGGACATACAATTTTAATAGTACTGCAGGTACAGGAACCCAGTGCAAAATTAATCTTAGAATATTGTAACAATGTATTCTGAGGAATTTAATCTGTTACCAAAATTGAGATTATTGTAACTTTTTCTTATACACAGAATTTTCTGTTTATACAATGTGATGCTTTTTTTTGTGAGAGCTGCTGTCAGGATCTTAGGAAATTTTGTATACAGCTACTTCAATAAACAACATTTCTACTAAATAAAAGGAATTTTTTTTATTAAGCACAATCTCTGGTACATCTGCAGCCATTTCTTGTTTAACACTTAAATGTCAGTGACTTAGTTTAAAATTTGTTCTGTTTGCATACTTCACTTTTTGTTATTTACATTTATCATACACACCTTTTAAGCTACCAGCGCTGACACTCAGTGTGCTCAGCATTGCCAGCCAAATGCAGCAGGATTGCTCATGGGCTTGGAAATGAATCTCACAAGTGGCTGCAGAACTGAAAACTCTTTCAGGTCCGATGAATGCCAGAATTTGGAACTCAACAGGTGCCTCAGGGGCATCTCTTAAACAGAAGTTAATCCTTTAACTATTGTAAATGCAAAAGATTTATTAGTTAAGCTAAACCTGAGCAGTAAAACTATTTAAATTAGCCTTTTAAGTGACACTGATTTGATTGTGAATGTAACTTTCTGTAGTTGCATTTCATTGCAATAGGTACTATCACACGTGTTCCTAACCCTGAGTAAAAGTGCTTGCCTCTCTTTTTCTATGTTCTAAATGCTTTGGTTTCAAGACAGAAAGTGAAGCAGCATATGTGGACATCACAGAGGGCACATTTTTGACTACCAAGCTAAAATTCTAGTTAGCTCCTAAGCTAACTTTGCATTGCACTGCAATTATTATATTGTTTGCTTTGTTATTAAATTATATGCTATTTTGTGATGGGCAGTGGGTGATGGAAATAATTCCCTGTAGCTTTATGGCCCTAATTACCAACAAAAATGCTCATGAGACCTATTATGATTCATTAAATTACATCTTGGAACCAGTGTTCATGTTCATTCCAAATGATGCGCGTCAGTCGTTTTGATTAAATTAAACATGGGATAGCAATTGGCTGTATTAATTTTGGGTGTTACTCCTAGTCCTAGCCCATCCTGATAGATGTATGCAGATGCAGGCTTTGAGCATGACAACAAAGATCTGTCACTGTGTTAGACAGAGGGAAAACAATCAGATTTCACCATGGCAATGAATTGTTTTTGCAGTGATGGGAAGTATCGTGGCTTTTCCTCTGAGTTTCCTTTACTAATCAGGAGTTTTCCTAGTAAGGAGTTTTGCTCCTGTCTGTTTTTGTAATTGATAGGAATCTATGCAGAGTAACAGTACTAAACAAACTTCAGGACATGAAATATCATCAGTTGTGTGATCAATAAAGGTGCCCACAGACATCTTTAGCCGTCTTTTGTGTTACAGAATTAAAAGTCACCATGGAGAAAATTTTGCCTCATGGTTGAACATAGATACTGATAACAAAAGGCAAAGTTAGGTTTTAGATTAGAGGGAGAGCCTGATTAATAGCAAAAAAAGTGTGTAGTCCTTTATAAAAACCATAGGTTTTTATAAAAACCTTACACGGACCAGCATTGGTGAACTCTTCAAAAGCTCCCTCTCCAATTCCAGACACAAGAAATGGGGCAAGGGAGCGTATCTGTTGTAGGCACAAATGGATTAAAAGCAGGAGTAATAACCTTACCTCCAGTAAGTTGTCATATACATTTTCATTTTTTTTTATGGAATAGAAGCGAAGTTCTTATTCCTTTGGAATGTGGCTGCATGAGGAAGTTAGATCATTTCCTGTGTAAATTCTTTGTGAATTTAGCCAGTTCCATGGGTGGGAGCATATATTTAAATGTTAGTGCACATTTTGTACATATGTGCAGTTAATACACATTTTATTTTGCGTAGTCAACTAAAAAACAGTCCCAGCTGCTGTCTGGCAGCGAATCATCTTTGTCATTAGCAAACTGTCAGTGACTACATCACATTATCTTGAAGGTCACTATCAAAACTGTTAAACAGCAGTGCCCACAGTGTCAGATCTGTGACATGTTATTAGACACTCGGCAACGATTCCCCACTGAGTTACAGCACCATCACTTCAGGACCAACGCACAGATCTCTCATACAGAGGTGTAGAAGCTTCTATGACTCTTGTGTAACCAGCCAGCAAAGCTGGTTTTTTTCCCAATTTTCTTGCTTGAATCTTGCCCAAAGAAAATCTCCAAACAGTGTTTTGTGGTTTTTTTCTGCATTGCCCTTTCGTTAATTGAATCAGCTGAACCTGTTACTGTCTTTTCTGAGGGAGAACTGCTGTCCACTGCTCAAATTAATTTATTGCTGACTTAGAGCTAGCAGGGTAGCAGCAGACCATCAGATAGATGATATTCACAAAATCTTATCAGCAGCTTCCATACCCTTCATACTTATGAGTGAGCAGAATCAGATTAAATAACTTCTCCAGCTCACACAGGGAGTATGTGGCTGGCCTGGGACATAAACCTTACTCTGTGTGTGAAACTGAATCTGTCTTTCATTTCCTTGCACAATAAACAGTATTAGATAATGGATTTATTATCTATTCAGGCAGCACCTGTGATTTTCCCCTGCATGGTATATAATGCACTGCTTTCATGGTACGGGGTTATTTTTCCACCAAGCATAGGAAATACCAAAGCCATGGTAGAGATTTTATTTGGCCTTTGTTTACATTGAAATCCCCATGCTGACCATCCCCACTACCATCTTAACAATTAGCCCAGCCTGGGGTCACGGTCAGGGGACGAAGAAGTGTCAGAAATGTTGCACTTCTGATCAGAATATACTGCAAACTTGACATCTGTTATTGGTATTTTGGTTTAGAAGTAATGGGGTGGATGTGTTGAAGCGAAGCAATCGTGATTCTTGGCAGCGTTCTCGCAGTGGCCGGTGGATCAGCTGCACTCTCAGGAGAAGTCTTTTCCCGAGTATCTCCTTCTGACTGCAGGATGTGAAACATAAAAATGCTTATCAAGAACGTCAGAAATATGTGTTGTGCCTCAGTCTGTTTATTTTGCTGCCCTCTCATCTGTTTGCCAAAAGCCTCCCTACGTCTTTTTAATCATTTTTATCTCATGTTTAGTTTTTATGAAAATTACAGAAATATTTTCCATCACCAAGTAGCCTATCTGCTAACCACAAACAAACACCAGAGAGGAGAAGTGTACTCCAATGTGTAAGAAAATACTTTTTGGCTGTTGCAGCAGAGAGGAGAAGCTGCTGGATGCTTTCCCTAGCCTCTGGTGAATTCTTCCTTAAAATAATCATTCCAGATTGCAGCACTGGGGCTGCTGAGAGATACTGTAACTATGGGAGAGTTTCTGTCTATGGAATTAATGTTAGGTCCTTTGCCTGAGCGGTGGCCTCCACATACACAGCCAGCATTGCTGTTGGATCTATACAATAGATAAAATATCTGTAAAAATAGATGTACTCACTATACTCACAGAAGTAGCATAGAGGCCAGCACACTACTTGGGTGTTCTTCTTTCCGCACGTAGCCAGGGCTGCACTGCTCCCATGACCAACTGAATTTGTAGCTAACTCAGACCTGTGTATGGAAGGCCATGTACTTCTGAGAGCCTCCAGTACAACTGTTGTCAAAGGCAACTGAAGTGTGGCCACTCAGACATTTTACAGGCAGTTCCTTCTGTAAACCATAAGGATCGGAGATTTCTTGGGGCAGAGATCTCGGTGAAGAGCTCTTTTGTATGGAGACCTGGATTTACCTTAGATGTCGCACTCGTCTTTGCTGCTTCACGAAGATTACAGACCTCTTTTTATTTAACTCAAAGGGCTTTGGTATACATATTTGTGTGGCTGCATGTGGAGCTCCATTTATAAGCATCAGCCTGAATGCAACTTCGTTACTCAGTTGAGTCAAAACAGATAAATGGAACAAACATCCCAGGGAATTTGGAAGACGTCCAAAGAAATCCAATCGTAAAGAGCCACACGCTTCCCTCTGTAGTAAAACCACTACACAGCTCACCTCCACGCTGTTTATTCCCAGTGACACAGGGCCATTCCACAGTATGGATCTGCAGCCTGGGCCACATGTAGGTGGTGTGTCCATATTCAAGGATGTATGCCCGTGGCAATTTCCTAATTATTACTGGTGTTCTGAGAGCATTTCTAGGTGTTGTATTTTGTCTTTCAGATGGGAGCTCCTGGGGAACCCACTCCCCAGGCACAGTGGATGAGCTTGTCTGTCTCCTCTCATGGGTGCGAGGATTTGCTCTTTGCTGGCTGGAGCATAGGAAATTCCAGGTCTGAACATTCCTGTTCCAGCTGAGAGCCAAGCCCTGGAGCTATTTAATGGATCATTAAATGGGATGTGAAACTTGTTCAGCCAGTCTGAGACCTTATTTCCCTTTGGCAGCATGGTCATCAGGAGATTCTAGAACTTATTTCTAACTGAAAAAGCTTATTTCTGACTGCTTATTTCAAGGGCCCTTACTTCTCTGCTCTAGTCCTAACTAAAAAAACCATACCACAATCTAAGACTTCATAAGCAATTTAATTATAAAATTACCAGTTAACATGCACTAAGTATTGACAAATTCTTTTGATGATAAACGTATCTGGTGGGCTTCAATGTCATATTTTGTTGGAGGCGAGATCACGGAAAGCCAGGACCAGCCACACTGAAAGTTACAGTAGGGCTTCAAAGAATTTGATGCTTTATTTTTTCTCTTCTTCTTCAAGATGTTTTTAGCCTTTCTTTGTAAGCCTGTTCCTCAAAATTATTAACTCAACTCCTGCTCTCAAGATGTTATCTGATATTTGGACACATAAATTGTAGTTTTCCAGATAAACACTAGGTGAGGACTCATGTCAAAACCAGTATGACACTTCTATTACTGTCTTATTTCAAAATGGCCTCAGAATGTGCTAGAATCACCTCTAGATGGTTTCCTTTCTAGTAATTTTCTGTATCTTTCACTAAGATGTTACATCCATCGCTAGCAATCAAATTACTTCTGATTTTTTTCCCTACAAGGCAACCCACATCTACCAAAGATTTTAATTCTCAGTTGCCTGTTAGTGACTTACCAATATTTGCTTCTTTTTAATCATAGGACTCCACTTTTTAAAAAATGTGTTTGAAATCCTCTTTTACCTCATTAGAACCCTACAGTTACTTTCTTGTTACATTCATCTTTCCGATTCTTTTCTATACTCCTGCCCTTGACTTAGCTGTGATTCATCGTTTTTAAAATACATTCACAATTCTTCACAATTTCTTCTTCTGTGCCACGAGTTCTTTTGCTTTTGTTTCCTGTTCACATTGGATTGTTTGATAAGTTTGTTCCAGAATGAAGTATGGAAATCCTAAATTTGGTTTGTTTCCTTTTGTTTTTACTGCACATTTGTTCACAGAAGTTTTGGGAAGATTGTTACTGGTAAAATAAATTAAGTTGGTTATGTCTACTTGGGCTTTTTATTTGAAGGAAAGAATATCACATCTGTCAAATAATATTGTCAGATCCCGCTGGGAAAAGGGGGACACATTAATCCATCACACTTGATATTAAGGGAGCAATTTACATCATTAAAATGAGCTTTCTAAATTACAGTCTCAAGCTGAGCATGATGTTAACTCAACAGGAATCTGAATATTAGAGAGAGAGGATGGCAAAATGCTTCCCATAGTAAGTACTTCTACGAACCTTTTTGATTTATCTCTTAATCTTTGCCACTTTATCTGAAAAAAATATTACAGAAATGTCTAAAGTTACATCTCCTGAATACAACTTCGAAGGCATTATTTCCTATACAAAGAATCAACACCTTCACCTAATTTTCTCCAATTGTGTAAAAGTAAGGTAATTCAACGGTTCAGGATATTTTGTGAAGAAAGTTCTACTCTCTCCATCCCATCAGTTGGTTGTAATTATTGTGTATTACAGGAGTCAGAAATCTGAGTATTTTTTGTGCCTGATCAAAAAATTTCCAATGGCCTTACTGCCCAACTGTCATTCATTAACCTACAATGTTCATCACAGCTTTTAATTGAGGATTTGGAAAACAAACAAATAAACAAAGAACACAAACAAAGAATATAAATTGCTCTACAGTAAACCCCAAAAACATTCACATAGTGTCAAATGGAAGAAACTCAGGGGTGGCAGAGAATTTTTTGAAATAAAGGAGGTGAAAATCAAGCTGCCGTTATTGACAGTCCTGGCGCACCTTTGAGAAAATGTGTCTGAATCGCGATCTCAGCTCTACAGGTTGTATTTAGGATCCATGTCATCCATGGCAAAGTTATTCAGGACATCAATCTCGCCAAATAAATGAGTTATTGAGACACTGCATTAATTTACTGAGCAACTATTAGGCAATGCAAAGTTAGTTAACATGACTAATATTCTTTATTTAATTTGGCAAACACAACTGTAGGGTAAGAATGGTGTGTAATTTCTATTGCCCTCTTCACTTGCAGGTGAATTATACTGAGGTTTATGGAAGCTGCTGTTTCCCCACTGGAATGAGGGGAAGGGGTGCAGAACTCACACAATCACTAGGTTGGAAAAGACCATTAAGATCATCAAATCCAACCGTACCTGTCCTCTCCTAAACCATATCCCTAAGCACCTCATCTACTCATCTTTTAAATACATCCAGGGATGGTGACCCAAACACCTCCCTGGGCAGCCTGTGCCACATCCCAACAACTCCTGCAGTGAAGAATTTCTTCCTAACATCTAATCTGAACCTGCCCTGGCACAGCTTAAGGCCATTTCCCCTTGTTCTGTTACCTGTCACCTGGCGGAAGAGACCATCACCCACCCCTCTACAACCTCCTTTCAGGTCACTGTAGGTAGTGATAAGGTCACCCCTCAGCCTCCTCTTTTCCAGACTGAACAATCCCAGCTCCCTCAGCTGTTCCTCATAAGGTTTGTTCTCCAGACCCTTCACCAGCCTGGTTGCCCATTTCTGGACCCACTCCAGAACTTCAATGTCCTTCTTGTAGTGAGGGGCACAGAGCTGGACACAGTACTTGAGGTGTGGCCTCACCAATGCTGGGTACAGGGTCACAACCAACTCCCTAGACCTGCTGGCCCCGCCGGATGCCATTGGCCTTCTTGGCCACATGGGCACACTGCTGCTTAAACAGGATCCAAATACCTTTTCCCCTGACTCAGCAAGTTGCCCGAGGAAACTGGTTCTATAGAAGCAGTTCCCGACCGCACGTTTCGTACTGCTGAGAAACGTACATCTGAGCTGGCAGAAGAGATGTTCCTTGTATTTGTGTTTCATGGGTATGGATGATAGTTAGTAATTACCGTCCCTTCTGTTTGCAGACTTTCTCCTTAGCTGAGACACACTCGCATTCGCAGAACACCCACGGCGCAGTTTGTATTTCCTAACACTGACAGATGTTGAAAACAGGCAGAGCTCATTTGAATTCTTTCCAGACACCCTTCGCTGTGCTCTGGAAAACCGCTTCGTGCCCCCAGAGCCGGCTGCAGACCTCGCTTCAATTGCACGATGCGCAGGTTTTGATTCTCATTTCTTGGGCAGCCGCGCGTTGTTCAACAGGGGCGGGAGTGAGCCACTCATCGAGCTGCAACACAAAGTGTCGCGGAGCGGCAGCGATGCTCTTCCAGTGCCACAAAGAATGAAGGGAAAGGGAGACCTGTGTTTCAGTTTAGGCAGTAACCAGGGGAAGAGTCACTTTGGGAAAACAACAACGAATCGAGAAGGTTGTTTGGACAGGACTTGGTGCAGCTTCATGTGTTTGAGTTAGTAGCAATGGCACAGAAAGGGGAGGAAAATGATATTGTTTTCTACCCTGAAAATACAGCACAGCGTTGGCTTTATTCCTGTATTAGCAAGTTCTTACAACACTAGCGAGCGAAGTCCTTCTCTCAAACCACACTGAGCTCGGAGGAAATACAGGTTCAGGCCTCAGATCACAACTTTTAAGTGATTTTGGTCTGAAGAGACAGGAACATTCCTCTGAAAAGAATGGGCTGTTTACAGGCTCACAGATCTCAAAGCAGGCGGCTCAGGCTGAGCCTCCATCCCAGCAGGGAGAGCACCATTGCACCTCCCGGCTACCTCCCTCCTTAGCCCGGGGAAGGTGTCCAGCCCCCACCACTTGCCTCTGACAGTTGTTCCATTGGTATCTTCCTGGCCATTGTTAAATGGAAATTGCATAGAAGACTCCCATACTTACCTATCTTCAGATTGAGATTGTCTGGTTACAGCTTTGAACCATTAGTTCTTTCAGTGTTCCTCCCACTCCAGTACCCCCCTGTATGCAGTTATACCCACCCCCCCATGAGGTAGCACACATAAATCAAGGCAGTTATGAATAGTCTTTCTGAGAAAATACTTCTTTATACCTGCTAATGCAAATTAATTTACTCTGTAACTTCGTTCTATAATGTCTCCCAGGTTACAATTTAAACTTTTAAAAGGTGGTAACTTGGATGACGAAGATGACCAGGGGGCTGGAACAACTTTCCTGTGAAGACAGGCTGAGAGAGTTGGGGTTGTTCAGCCTGGAGAAGCGAAGGCTCCAGGGACACCTTATTGCACCTTTCCAATACCTGAAGGGAAGGTGCAGGAAAGCTGGAGAAGGACTGTTTACAAGAGCATTAACAATAGGACAAAGGGTGATTGCCCTAAACTGAAGGTGGGGATTTAGATTAGGTGTAAGGAAGAAATTCTTCCCTGTGAGGGTGGTGAGGCACTGGCACAGGCTGCCCCGAGAAGCTGAGGCTGCCCCCTCCCTGGCAGTGTTCAAGGCCAGGTGGGATGGGGCTTTGGGCAACCTGGGCTAATGGAAGGTGTCCCTGCCCATGGCAGGGGGTTGGAAATAGGTGGTCTTTGAGGTCCCTTCCAACCCAAACCATTCTGTGACTCTAAATGGTGAATTTTCTCAGTGTCCTTACCCCAGACCTAGGAAGAAAACTTATTTCTGCTTACGTACCCAAGGACAAGTTCTTTGCCAGAGCTTCCCATTGGGAGCTCGTGCTGAATTGCTCGTCCACCAGAACTGCACAGGGTTTAGGGGTACTTGCTACGTTCTGGGATGTAACCCTCCTTCTATAGGTATCATCTGAGTTTTTTACAAACTGAGTAAAAAACATTAATTAGTAATCGTGATTTTGTCAAAGGAACTAGAACTTGGAAACACAGAAACCATACTCTGAAACTAGTCTGACATCAAGGAAGGCGGCATAATTTTTGAAGAAGACTGGTGGTTTTTCCAATTAATTTGCTTGTCATTCCCCTTAAAAATTTCAAAAGACACGTGAAAAAAAAAACACTGCACTCCCTAACACAGGGCAAAGTCGCTGGAGAAGCCGGAAAGGGTTGCAGCCTTCGCATTAGCAACTGGCTGTAGATGGAGATGTTCCTACATCATCTGGCAGGGTAGTATACAGCAGCTTCTCTCATCTGTGGAGAAAACATGTTAAGATGAAACAGAAACGTTGACAGAAAACTGGTTGCAATCTCCAGTGTGCAGGGCAGCAGGCAGGGCTTGAGGTGGGTGGCAGACCAGGGGACTGATCTATGCAGAAGCATCTCAAATGCTCTCTGAAGCCAGCTAAAAGATGTCCTGGGCAGCATCTCTCCACCTCTCCTTCCCTCCCAGCCAGGCTTTCCATGATGTATTGCTGTCACAAAACTGGAGTGACTGGGAATTGCAAGCTGTCTTCTGTCTCCTACTCTGTTTGGTTTCTGTGACTCTCACATTAACAAGGTTAACTCTGTCTAATCATTTTGGGGTTCATGCCAATACTTTCAAAAAGCTCGATGCCATGCAACTGAAAAAGAAAGTGTGTTGTACGTTGTTGTTAGCCATGATTCATGGAGAGAGATGCCAGGACCCCTCTTCCTTCTCCATATAGTTGGCTAGTCGAGTGACAAGAACTTCTGACAGTCATCATAAAGAATAATACACTTTCTGTAGTTTGAAGCAAGTCCATGCTGAATGAATTATCTTATATGCAAATACTTCATGGTTTTATGAAACTTACAACTTGGCTGAACTCCCAGAAACCTTTCATACAAGTCACATAGAAATGTTACTGATGTTTAGATCTGATTAGGAAGCTTACATATTTTTAGTGTGTGCAATAATCTTGGAAGCGAAATTAAGAACAGAAAAAAAAATTAGAAACTCTCAACATAATTTTTTCTTAGTCATTTTCCAAGAATTTCTAAATTTCAGCCTGGATATGTTAGAAAATTCACAGAGAGACCTCATTCAATTTCTGCTTTCTCTCCTAAATTATGAAAGTGGTGTCCAGGAGAAGTCTTACTGGGAACAGGCTGCAAAAGCAAGTTTTGAATCGGGTAACACACTTTAAGGAAAAAAAAAAGTTATTAAAAAGACACCAAGAAACCAAAAAAGTTCCTGGTCAGGAACTTTGCTGGGTTTGCTTTTTGAGATTCCTTGTTTCCCGTTAATATACTGAATTATCACTACACAAATGTGGATTGTCTAAATAGTCCCATCAGTGTCAATTTTGGACAATGCACAGATTCCACCAGGTTTACTGCTACTTGGATTGACAACCTTTCAAACTCTACCCAGATAACCCAACAATCAGCAGTACATTAAGCACATTAAGCAGATCCCATGTATGTATATATACGTATATCTGCATTATCAAAGGGGAGAATGAAATGTGTTAGGAGACTGAGGTATCAGACTATAAAAGCTGTGATTTACAAACTCCCAAGTGAGGCTTTGGCAAGTTAAACCAGATTCTTGGATCCTATGTGATTTTTCCAAGGAAGTTCTAGGCTAACACAACCCGGGAAAACCAAGGGGAGTGTGAACGTAGCGGGGCTCTTCCTGTGTGTTATTCAGCACTGTAGGATTGCTTCCCTCCACACATAAATCTCACCTCTGAAGTTCTCTGATTGAAATAAGCAAGTTAAACTCAAAAGCTGTTTAGTACACAGCTTTGTATCAGGCACCTGTATTCCACACCTAATTATGAGATCTTTTAAGCCAAAAGCTCTAGCATTTCCACCCCCCTGCCCCATATTGGTTTGCCTAATCTTAAATACATGGTCTCATTTCACCAACCATCTCATTTTTTTCCCATTTGATTAAAGATGAGGCTTTGGGCAACCTGGTCTAGTGAAGGGTGTTCCTGCACATGGCATGGGGGGTTGGGACTACATGATCTCTAAGGTGCCTTCCAACCCCAACCATTCTCTGATTCCATGATTGTTACACTATTATGCTAAAAAATAATAAAAAAAGGCTTTTATGCTAACAACTTTTTTGGTAGCATTATAAATGTTTTTTAGAGACAGACAATAAGAGGAGAGAATCCCATCTGTATATACTACCTTCTGGAAATGCTATTAATGAATTCTGGGTTGGCCATTAAACAGCTATTTTGTAACTGATAATTTTCAGACAAAGAGTAGCCATTACACAAACACTGTGGGAAAAGAATCTGTAAGAAAATGGAAGGACTAAATAAGGCCTTGAATAGCTTTATTGAAATCTGTATAAATAAACATGCGCATTTCAAATGTAAACCCAAGTGAACTCAAGTGCAGACAAAATTTTAACCTCTGTCATGCAGGAGGTTAGTTTACATTTAAAAAAAAAAAAAAACAAAACCTCAAAGCAGCTTTAAAATACCAGGATGAAACACCAGTTTTAATATCAAGGTATAAAGCAAAGCCATGTCCAACATACCTCATTTATATCCTGGTCAAATGCAATTTTTAAACTTTTTAATGCTAACATAAATAAATAATTTACCAAAATGTGCACTCACAGAGTGAACTTTTATTTACAATACACAATTTATAACCTATTGTATTTGATTAGTTCAAGTGAAGAACATCATACTTTTTGCTTTTTTTTTTTTTCTTCTTTCTTAAATTATTTGTTTAAACAGTGGGACACAAAGCAGTTCTCCAGGTAGTAGATATGTGAAGTGTGCCCCCGCACTTAAGAGACCCTCTCAAAGGCAGTATTGTATACAAACCAACAATACATTCTTCCAACTAGATCAAAAGGGAAAGCAGAAATTTAAAAAAAAATTAAAAAAAAAAAAGAAAAGTTTCAAACTGTCACACTTATTTTGGCATCCTGGACCCCTGAACATCGTTAACTAAAACCCAATTCAAAGTTTGTATGCCCTATATACTGTACAGGTTCTGACTCGAACATGCAAAAGCCAATTCTCTTACAATAAGTTACCTCTTCAATATGCTGTAAGGCTATGGTGAATTCCATCAGGAATGCACAATGAAAATTAACAGGCCTACCTTTAAAGCCATTTTGTTCATCAACAATTTAAAGGCAGGTTATATTGAAAAAGCTCTCATCTAATCCCATTACACAGTCAATACTATGGATACAGAATACTAGTAACTCTGACCCTATTACAGAGTAGTTTGCAAGCTGTCAAACTATGAAAACTGGGGAGAGAGAACAGCAAAATTTTAAATTTTGGACTTACACCAGATTAAAATTATGCATGTCTTATAAGCAAGATAACAGGAATTATGTCTGCAGAGTAGATTCCAACAAGCAACAAAGGATACTTACATTTAATTGAAAAACTCTTTCTTAATGCAGCATGAAATCCAGAACCTGTTCCACAGCAGCGGTAACATGAACATAATATTCTGGATGCTCAACTATATCACAAAAGGTTAAAACACCTTTTCAAACTATTTCTTCTATTGTGACCAAATTAAAAAAAAAAAAATTTAGGGAGAAACAGAAGTTTGCTGTTTCAAGAAAGCTACTGCTTATATATTTATGACATTTTAACTTTTAGTCTGTGTGACAGCCTAAGGAACATGTATATACTCATCCAGAAACTAGACTTGGCAGTAGTATTCTTGCGATACTGAGAAAATAAATGTCAGAAGTCCACAGATTTAACATTTTAGTTATTAACTCACATCCAAAACAAAAGAAAACGTAATCCATCAGAACAGCAGCAGAAAACTTAAAAGGGGTTTATTTGTGATTTCCTATATATAGCTTGTGAATACAAGACTGTAAATGCATTAGAGACAATTTCTGTTTAAGTTTTTATTGTTTCACTTCAAGTACTGCACATGTTAAAATGTAATAAAGATTTACATTCTGTTATCTGAAATTCCCCATCTCAGATTTTTATTCTTAATTTGGTGGGCAATTTCACTCTTCCACTAGATCCCCGGAAAGAAAGTCTCTTTTATGGCTTCTAGTTTTTCCATTAGTTAGTGTGCATACAATTTTCATTTTCTATATCATTATCGTTTTCATTGCTGTCCTCATCACTTTCTAGTGGGATGCCTGTGGCAGCTGAAGCACCTTGTTTAGATTCCCGGTCAAGAGGGAAAAAGCCAGTTCCACTGATTGTGTCCTGCCTCTGGTAGAAGAGCACATACGCTGCTTTGGACTGTAAAAGAAAAGTGAAATATGCTTGTGAGGCTCCAGACAAAACATTTACAGTCCAATTTATCTTATTTTTGTTTGCTTTCCTCCTTCTTCCAAGTCTATAAGGTAAAATTACAAAGAAATCAAAGCTTTCATATCAGCTACGTTTGCTCGTTGGAACAAACTGTTCTTGGTTTGTGCTGTCTCTGAAAGAGCACGAACTGTTACCTAAGGACTTGCTGCAAGGTCCACGGTTTGGCTTAATTTTTCTCAGGAAGAAAACATCATCAACAGTTCCAAATTTAGAAGCACAAAAAATACTTACCACTATTTGGTCCTCACATGCAGGGGACACACTACTGTCATCAAAGTAATACCATTTTCCATCATCCTTATTCTTTGCAAAAGCAGTATCTAGGACAAAAAAAAAAGTACAATGTCTAAGGGCTTTATATCTTCATAGATGTAATGCAACCAGTTGCTAGAGTCTTTTACTATCTAACACTTGTCATTTAATCAACTAAAACCTGATCTCACTACTAGACTCAAACTTTCACACTTTTTTTAGGCAAAGAAATCTTTGTAACATTTCTCTCCTAAAGAGAGTGTATACCGAGAGAGGACAGTCAAAATTGAACTTCTCAGTCCCCTTTTTGTTTTTCTCTCTTCTTTCAATGAGATGCACAAGGTACAAAAATACAGCCATGAAGGCAAAATCAGTTGTCAGAATACAGTAGCTCTTACTGATCTCTTACCTTTTCTCTTTTCACAATATGCATAGCTAGAAGTATAAAAGAACCTAAAATTATCCTTGAAAGCTCGTTTCATATAGATTTTTGTGTTAGAGTACATGTGAAAGCATTTCAAGATAATGAAAAAAATTGTCCTTCAACCATTACAAAAGGCCATTGACTGAAAGTGATCAGTACTTAAATCAAAATAAACCCTGAAGGAAAACATGCAGAATGATGACATTTGAAGCCAACTCACAGTGCCCTCCTCCCATTCCTCCGTAGTGGTTGGAGACGGCAATCAAGTTGTAGCGGCAAGGCCCTGCATTGGGATTAATAAGGAACTCTGACATGTCCAAGTCGCTGTTTAACAAAAAAACAAAACACACACACAAAAAAGAAACAACCAAGTGAATGTCATGTTAATAATATTTTTAACCATTTCACATTTTGGTAGTCTTTCAGCACTTTATATTCCCCACAAAAGACACAGACACCAGATGACACTAATCTCTCACTGTGAGGAGTGGAACAGGAACCAGTAATCTCAGCCAAAACTTCTTCCACACTTTACTACTACTATTATTTTTCCAAGTTCATACTTTTCACCAACAAGCCCTCTGTCATCAGTGTTTACTGGATCTGTGCATGGAAGCTGAGCACAAAACCACTTTACATAATTGTTGGATTAAACTTCAGTTAGTATGACTCAGGCACAACACTTCTAGCACCAAAAATTTAGGTTTCTTACTTTACTGGAAAGCCAACCAATGTATCCAACTTGTCCCTCATATATCTACTGTAGGAAAAGCGCTTTAGATGAACTACCAGTACAGGGGGCAGTGACCACAAGTCTAACTTCTTGGTAGCTTGCTGATGTTCTTTACAGTTTGGACAATACCTGAAAGAAAAAAAAAATCAACTTTAAATAACTGCAGTCTGTAAGCACGTTAAAATACATTTCTCCAGAAAAGGACAGTAATACGGAGGAACTGAACAAGCTAAACACACACATTCCATCTTCTGTTACTAATGCCATCGATATCCCTCCCAGTTTAAAACCTGAGGTGCTCATGTGCAGGTGTGCTCAGTGAAGCTTTGATAGCATTTTAAACACAAAAGTAGAACCCCCAATATAGGATTCTCATCTCTTGTCCTCTCCATCTTTAGTTAAAATGCAGCTTTCTCCTGTGTTATTAAAAAAAAAAAAAGGAATGTAAGAAAGAACATTGCAAGAGAACAACACTTCTGTGAAGAGGTCTACCATTACTCTACATCTTTCTATGTTAACAAGTGAAGATCTGGGGGGGTGGGTGTGGGGGAACCCAACTAAAAGAAGAGACGAGCCCCAATTAAAAAAGGCTGCACAAGTACCTCTACACAGCAACTTCGGATAAAGACAAGAAACTAGGAGAACTGTAAAGAGGCTTTAATTGAAAAACTGTTGCTAGTACTGGACTAGGGATGATGAGCTTTTGTAGAGCAGACCTGTGAAGACCTGATACATGAAGAAAGAATATGATTAAAGACATCTTAAAGATTAAAGATGTACCTAGCTGCAACTGCTTGACTTAAGCAGTAGTTATGTTTTGCACTTTAAACATTCTACTTAAAGATGCTGCAAAAATGGAAGTGTTTCACCATATCCTGTAACTCAGGTATCTCAAACAGTCTATTCAGTGTTGTATAACCTAGCCAACCCAGAAAAAAAATGAGAATTTCTAAGTCAGCCCCCTTGCCTGCCCAAATATTGGAGGTGCCAAAATTTGGAAGTATTCAAAACTTTTAAGTATCCACAAAAGAAAAAGTGGCAGACCCTCTCTTGAAAGTTAATTAGAGCTTCAGGTGTTGAACGATTCTTATCTGCTAGAAAATTCCTGGAGAAATATCTTATAACAACATCCTGTAATTGTTAATATTCAGATATTACCCTAATTCACAATTTGGAAGAACCATGAATCAGAAGTCTCTGCCAAAACCTTAATCGTTGTAACACAAATTTGAGAGGTTCTACCAACTACAGACATCCTCCCATCCCAGAGACAACTCTATGTCATATATCAGTCGAAAGCAAGTTATGTGTTCTCATTAAAAAGCCTCAGTATGCACCGACCTTTCTCATGTCAGAAAGGAACACAATGTGTTTAAACAACTGCATTTGATTTGGCGCAGCATTATTCATTTGCTGTGGACCACAGTTCACCGACTAAAATATCTCACCTTTCCTACTAATTCCTAATGCATTAGTTGTCTCCCATACAAACATAACCTTCTGTGTACAGAAGTTTATTACTTTAGTTAAGCAACGGATCAAAACAGAAAGCAATCTGAATTTTACACCATGATTGAAGTAAGAAGCTTAAAATGCCATTAAGAAAACAATTAGGTAACTTTTGTTAACAGACAAGTGTGGATTTGATTAATTTTGACAAATACATGACACAACATAACAACTTTAATTCTTTGTCCTTACCATGGGTCTTCAGCACCTAGTTTTTCCTTTGTTGTGAACAGCTCAATGCAATCTTTTAATTTCACAAAAGGCTTTTTGGGAGGCTTATATTCCACACTGTCATGTTTTTCAAAATCCTAAAGAGAAGTATGTCTTGAGTTAAGAGAACAAATGAAACAAAACTCATTTTAGTGATGTCGTCTTACTATAAACAGTAACTACAAAGCTCCTATATATGGAAAAACTGATCAGAAACCATTCAAGCAAAAAGTTTTCACAGCTTCAGATTTAATTCCAATTTAGTACTCCTCAGCTTTGCTACTCAGACATGTAAATGAAGTTTATTTATGACAGCATTTATTAACAAAAATGTGAAAAAAATATGCTAGCTTCTTCTTCTGAAGACTTAGAATCTCTTATTTCATGTGAATTAAGTTGTATATTTCAATTTTAGGTTTCATTAGTGCTGGAAAGGGAAGCAACGTAAACATCTTACCTCTGCTGCACTATCATCAAAATATCTTTTCTTCAATTCAGGATCCCAATCCAAAGCAAGGAAAGATCTTTCTAAGATTAAAAACACGTTTTTTCTTAATATGACTTCTTGCTTCACGTGAAACTGAATTAACTTTGGGCAAACACTCCTTAAAACTAATTACATAACGCTAGCATGAATTTAAGATGAAAAATTGAAGCATGCACACTTTCTGCATTTTGAGAGTTAATTAGAATAACAAATCAACATTTCTACAGGTTTTACTAGTGGAAAACAGTATCAATTAGCACACAGAGAGAATGAAACACTATTCTATGCAAGTGGAGTCAGAAAAAGCATCACAATCACATACTGCCCAACCTGTTCCCCAGGACTTACCATCAAGCCTAGGTTGCCTATCATCAAATCTAATATGCCTGGTATCATCTTTGATGTAGTTTATGTCAGTATTGCCTAAATTATTGAACTGGAATGTAAACAATCGCTTTTTGTGTCCCGTGAGTGGTTGACCTTTGCAAGTATCCTCAGTACATAATCCGTTTTCAGAGTCATTGTCACCTCCTACTGAGTCTTCTGACTGACTGTTTTCATTCTCTGATGGAAGTTCCTGATCCTGGCTGGATTCATCATCTTGCTCATCTGTTTCCATTTCACCTGAAACAATTGGAAGAATGAGGAGGAAGAAATGAAGTAGAATAATGGTAACTGAAGAACACCACAGAATTAACTTCTGTTTCAAACTGAACACAAAACTAAGCAAATTTAGATATTCTCCAGACTTACTTGGAGACCCTTCTTCATGTATTCCATTTGGGCCGTTACCATTGATACCATGGTCCTTACAGCAATGTAGGGGTCCTTCAGTGTCTTCACTTTCAGTACATGTTTTTACATATCGGCTAGATGTAACAAATTAAAGTAACAGTTAGAATTGATGGATTTTAAACATTTACATTATTCAAGCCAGATCATGAAAAGATTACAGCAAATACTTTCTAATGTACTGTATTCTTGCACTTCTTTCTGATTTATTCAGAATTAACTTTTATTCCCTAATATTTCTAGTCTTTCAGGCACATTTGCTCACGATCTCACATTTTTGGCATTAACTTGATTTTGTACAACTTGATTCTTGGTATGAGTCTCTGTTTATCCAGAAACCATTTCTTTAACTGTCATTAACAATATTTTTTACAAAAATAAACAGATGTGTTTCCTTACAAAGAAAGTTTCATCAACAGAAAAAGAAGCATAAATTTACATCAGAGGTTACAGGACTCTAATTTCTTCCACATAATGGCACTTATTCCAGTCTTGTTTCAGAAACTTTCTACCATGTAGTTTTACAATATAAATTAGTATATAAACTTCTATAGTAGATACAGGAGGTATAACCACAGCAGAATAATTGGCTGAACAGTTTCATTTTACCAAGCAATAACAAACAGCTGCATATACAGCAGAATTAATTCTCTTAAACTAACAATGCAGACTGACTCTCTACTGTCTTCTCAAATAATTTTTGGAAGAGGTCATGCTAACAAAAAATAAAATTAAAATCCAAGCCAGTTCACATCTCAAGTGGATAAGATTTCAGATTTAATATATTTAACAGAGAACACACAACTGTGCTCAAACCTAATCGGTCTGTAATGAATGCATGTTAAAATGCCTACTGATTCCAACCACCAGCATTATTCACAACAAACGCATTTTTCTGTAAACATTAACCTTACCACATTCTCAGCAGCAGCAGGTTATACAGTTTATCTTCAGTATTGTTTCTAGGCACAGCTATGAGAAATGGCTGACCAAACAATGAAGAACCACTATGGCTGTAGCTAGTGTGCCTGCACTTTTCCCTTAAACATACAGGAATTATAACTTGTTCTGTATCTTCTGTTCTATTGATAGCAATTTCAAATCTATAAGAAAAGCAATCGGAAATACAAAGGACAAGTGTCACGTAAAAGGCCACAAAGGGGAAAAAATAAAAAACTGTAAACCCCCAACATATAAGATAATTATATCTAGGTTTTAGTCTTCTGCAAATAATTAAAACTGCATTATATCTAGGTTTTAGTCTTCTGCAAATAATTAAAACTGCAAACAGATGTGAAGCATGTTATCTGTACTTACACATAAATATCATCACGTTCCATAATACTACTTAGATTTTCATCCATGCCAAATATCCTGTGGAACCTGTGATTGTATATATCAGTAACAATCATCTAAAAAGAAAACAAAGAGATACATATCATTAAGTTAATATGTGTTAAAATGTTAATTGTTCTGCTTCATACAAGAAATCACTCTTACCTTATCTGCAGCAACACCAGACAAAGTTGATAATGCTGTACAAAGATCCAATATATTTCCAATTTTGGGAACAACTACTTTGTACTGAAAAAAGTATAAAATATCACTTTAATTTCTTAAGAGAAAAGATACATATGAAAATAAAATCAAATAATTTATGACACGTTCAGCATACTTCTTTCAGATTCTGAACTTAAGATGTGAAGTATGTGAATCAACTAACACAAATTCCAAAAGCTGATGAAAACGTAGTAGTTACCTTCACAGTTTTACTCATACAAGCATGCACACTCCGAGTACTCTATTTATTAATTTATTAGTTTATACAATGATTTTTTTTAATGTTGCTTTAATTTCTCCATGACTAACAGCATCAAAAGATTATTTATACTTCAACAGCACCTACTTATTTAAGCATGCTATTGACCAGATTCTTAAATTTGGAATAGAACACAAGTTGTTTATAAGGTATTACTGGGGAAAAAAATAACGGCAGGCAATGGGTAGACTGAAATAGAATGTCAGAGAGAAATGCAGAGAGAACCTGATGATTAAGAAAATCTAACCCTTAGCACAGTACACCTGCAGTTTGTAATGAAATTCCACACAAGACTTACCTGTTATTTGCATAATAAATAAAGATAGGCTTAATTACAAATAAGGTATTAAAACTTTACAATTAATTGCCAAGTACTGCATGCATCTGGTATCTCCTTAAGTCTTACAGCTACTTAAGACTCACAAAAGCTCTACTGAACTTGTACTCTTCCCAAACTATATTCATTCCTGTATAACCATCTCACATCGTACAGGGCCATCTTCAACTGATGTGCGCCCCTTGTGCAATCCTGTTCTCACAATGAATTCAATTCTAGCAGGCTCATCTCCCACTAGTGAATACATGTTCCTTTATCTCTGACTCCTCTAATTCATACTGCCTTTGAGAATGTTCCCCTCCACTCTCCTCCTTCCAATACTCTTATTTCAGGTGTCAAAGCCTATTAGCAAGTCTGCCTATCTGCCCATCTCATTTATTTCACCTATCCTTGCTTACCCTGTAAAGTACAGTTAGAACCATTTTGCCATGATGCTGTTACCACAACCTTAGTACATTGTTTCATGCCATCCTAAGGTGTATACCACCCTTCCTAAAAATGCGTAAGAGATACTGATTTTTTCTCTCATGACTATTAAATGATAGCAAAGAAGAATTCAGGAATATCTACTATATTGGGTGATGGGGTATTTTGCACCACCTATTACCAATATTTGTCTTTTGTGACTGAGAAACTGAGCAATTAAGTCTGGATAAATATGACAGCATACATCTTAAAGATTAAGAAGCCTTAGTAACAGAACCATACAGAAATCAACAATATCTTATAAATTTAAAAAACGTAAATGAACCTAGGTTCATTGTTAATGCCAAGTGAATCAGGAGTTTTGTACATAAAAGGCTTACCTGCATAGGCTTTGCAAGTGGATCCATTCTAACTAAATAAACTTCCAAAGTGCGTTCTTTTTTCATGGGTAATGGAAGTGTCAAGTAACAGAAGGGATCAAAGGTTACAGATATCTTAGCACATTCAGGACAAACTAGAGTGGATTTAAAAAGGCCATGAAATATATCTACAATAATGGAATCATTTCTTTTTAAATGATTTTCCCAGGCTTCTTCAGCAACCACCTGTAATGAAAGCACAAACTGGGTTATGACTAAGTAGTACAAAATGGAATAGTGAGAATTACTGTTAAGAACACTTGAGAGGACATTCTCAGATACTACCTAAACATAGTAAACAACTCCAAAAGGACCATGTAAGAAGTTTTGCTACTGTCAGGGTCACAGGTTAAGAGATGTATGTTTTTCTTAGGACAGTGGTATTACACAGAATCATAGAATCACCTCGGTTGGAAAACACCTTTAAGATCATCGAGTCCAACCGTTAACCTAGCACTGCCATCCCAGCACTAAACCATGTTCCCAAGCACCTCATCTGTCTTTTAAATACCTCCAGGGATGAGGACTCCACTACCTTCTTGGGCAGCCCATTTCAGAGCCTGACAACCCTCACAGTGAAGAAGTGCTTCCTAATGTCTAGCCTAAACCTGCCCTGGCACAGCTTCAAGCCATTCCCCCTTGTCCTATCTTCTGTTACATAGACTGAGAGAGACTTCAAGTGGCTAGGGACAAGACAAAAGCAAATAAATCTAAAACTTCTATCTGAAGTAACTCATACACTGAACAAAAGAAATTATCTGCATGCTTGTAGCCCACTGCTAGAAGAGTTTTCCTAAAGTAAAAGTACTGCAGAAAGAAAGAACACTGCATACTGTAGATGTAAGACTACAGAACAATGAAATTGAAATTGTTTTCCAACAGAACTTGCATTGAACTAAATAAAAATGTCATAAAAAAGCCTTAACGCTTTCCCACCTCCCCAGTTAGTCCAAATACACAGAAATTTACACAGGTACTTGAACAAGATCTCCATTTTAAGGTCTTTGTTTACTTCCTGAAATCTCTTCCAGAAAAAGTAACACATGATCTGTGTCTCAACCTTTCAGTGCCTAATCACACAGCAGTACCTTGCAATGTATATACCTGTCTAAAACGAAGAAGATCAACACCGAAAAAACATTACCTTGTCTGGTCTCCCATCTGCATCCTTCAACTGAATGTAAGGTTTTTTCCTAATTCGATTCAAATCCTCATGCAATCCATCCAGAAGAAAAGCCAGTAGCTCTTGACAATCTTGCTGCTGATAACCAGAAAACTGTGGTGCGAAGCGTCCCACTTGTGTCTAATAAAAAAACCCCAAACAATACAATAAATCCTTCTGGTACCTTAATTGTTATAAAGGATATATACTTCCAAGATGCTACAGCAAAAAGTTGAAAGAGCAAAATCTATGAAGTTAAAAAAACCCAAGCTTTTCAATAGAGACAGGAAGCCCAAACAAATTCTCAAAGACCATATAGCACAAGGACAGTTAACACTTAAATACACGTCCAAGTGTTTTAACAGTTAAATGAATGGACTGTGTGCTGATGAATATTATTTGAAATTCTTATTCTTGCATATTTCCCTAAGTTTTGCATAGTAGAATTACAAAACCGAAACTGACAACATACATCCAGGTTAAATTCCCTACTTACCTTAAATGCTCTTGGGGTTACATAACTGTATTTTCCTGACCACATCTGCTTGATAAGCTCTGCATATGATTTTGCTATTTCACCTCGCATTCCTAAAGGATTGTCAAAATTCAGCTCTTCTTGGTATTTATCATTGAGGAAATATTCTGTTAGAGGAGGTGTGTTGCTAAGACACTGTAAATAGAAACATGAGGTTTTTAGAACAGTGATTTTAGTAAGTTCTAAAGAAGGAATCTTTGAATTTTGTTAATGCAGCCACAGACAGTACTTTGAACTGTGATGCCTAGTGCTTCCAAGAGGCATGGGAGGAAAAATTTCTTTTCCAGAAACAAATAATGGTTTTAAACCCAGACTGGCTTCAGCTATCCTTACAGACAATATTTTTCAAAAGCTTTACATCAGACTTCACGAGACACAGTAGTGCAGCCACCACAGTGTAACACCACAATATGTACCAAGGTTCAAAACAAACAAAAGGAAGTGATTGTTCATACATGAACAGCAACTTTATGAAACTCCTTGATGAAAGTTGTTACAGACACTACATTTACAGGGCCTCAACGAGAGGCCAAATATGCGCTTCAAAGGGAGTGCTGATAGGGCTTATTGAACTATACCACATTCAGAACATGTAAGCAGAAAATAGTTGAAAACAGAGAAAGTTTATCTAGCAGGGGAAGGTAAAGTGAGGATACTTGCCATCTTATCTTCCTAGGCATCTGCTTATGGATGCTGTTGAAGACAGCAATTTGTGCTAGATGAACTAGACCTTGAACTGGAATTGGTACAGCCCTTCCTATGTTCTTTTTAATTCTATGAAGCTCTTTAGAGATGAAATTAGTTCAAGGAAAACTAGGTCCTTGGTTTAAACTGAGATAATGACTTATCCTCTGTACCAGTTTGCCTCTTCTGTCATTGTAATCATTGAAGCATGACTTAGGATTTTAGGAAACCACTTCTAATTTCTGTGTGCTACTCCTCACACTTCTAACAAAACCTTTTTGATCATTTGGAAATGCATTAGAATACAGACTAAGCAAAGTTTGTTCATTAAATATTATAAACTTTTCTGCATTTATTCCTCTACTGAAGATTTCAAGAGAGGTAAAGTATTTCATCAGTCTCAAGTGCTGCTCTGAAAACAAGGGGAAGAACAAAAATTTTACTTTCACATACATTACTGCATAAAATGGAACAATTGAGACTGGAGGAATTACAGTTTATTGATCAGGGGAAAAAAAAAAAGTTATTTTGGCTTCTGCCTATCCTATGTTTGTAATATTACAAAGCAAACTCCATCACACTGAGTGGAGAGTTGAGTTGTATGCCATGCCATACTCTTTCCCTCCCTTCTCACCTAAAGCTTTCATGATCTTCCAACACAGACAAAATACCTCTGGTATCACAGGCTCTTTTGGACACTGAGGTTTGAAGAAAGCTCATTTTTCTCTTGCTATAAGGTAAAGACCCTTTATTCCTAGTAATGGTGATTCCAAGCTCCTCCTATCTCAAAGATCTGTGTTGTCAGTTCTGACCTGATCCATGCCACTAAGAGCAGAAACACCTGGTCTCTCAAATCCATACAGAAATGACCATTCACAGTTTTCAAAAGATTATTTTTACTATCAACCTAAATGAACGAATGAACTACCAAGTTCTAGCATGCCAAACTAACAATAAATATTGAAGTAATACTGCACGTTCAGTCTGAGTGACGTGACAAATCCTACTGCACAAAGAAGTCCCGTCCCTTCTCTGATTCTCATCTGACTGCACAATATATTTGTCTCACTAATCTGTCAAAAACACTGTTTCTCCTCCTCACTCCTGCATTATATTTGGGTTGGTTTAGAATATCAAATCAGTTCAGCTAATCGGCTTAGTGTGAGCAATGTCAAAAAAAAAAAACTAAAACAATGCAAAATTTGTGAATTTTTCTATGGGTTCTTAGTCAAGCATTACACAATGGACTGACAGTGTGTTGTTTCACCAAACCCTAATTTATCTTTTTCTAGTTTTCACACAATAAATTATTTTTTTCACTTTCTCAGAATAATTTATATTTGTATGTACAAGTCAGGAAAGTGGCTATAGATAATTTTTCTTTTCCTTCTAACAATTTTCACATTCCAATATAAGATGACACTGTTGGTAGTACTGGAATGCCCAAGTATCTATCTGAAAAGAGCAATTTCTGAGATCTAGAGCTAATATCTTTTCTAAAATATCAGACATCACAAGTCTGAAGAGTAGTTGCTACAGGAACTAACATAGATAGTCACCACCAATCTTTTCAAGCTAAATGATTACAAACGTGCTTCCTTCTTGAAAATGCTAACAAAAGAGAACTATTTAAGATCATGATTTAAATAGGAGAGGGAAAAAAGCAATTTGAAAAGAAGCCAATTTGAAAGAAAGGCTACATGTCTTTTTTCTGATGATACGATACATAGTAAGTTATCAATGAAGCCTTATGAAAAGCATCAATTAAAAAAAACCCCAAAAACAATGAAGTATTAGAACCAAGATGATCTAATAGACAGCAGTTGTCAGATTTATGTGCCCTGTTCAACCTAGTAGTTTTGGGGGGCAGGGGTGCGGGGATGGGTTTGTCTGTTTTAAAACACAGAGACAAACTTAAATTATATCAACAGATGAAACCAAAAAAGCTAAACAAAAATTTTTAACTACTGAAAACCATTTGGGAACTAAAGACATAGCAGAATGGCACTTCATTTCAGTTACTGCAGTTTCCACAAGTTTTCTTCAACCACCAAAACTTCTGTAAAGTGCTCAGTAAAGTAAAAGTGTTGAACCCAAACTGTTCATTTTGCTAAATGATAATGGCAAGATACAGAATGGAATGTAGTAACTATGAGATTAATTGCAGATTAGGACAGTCTTCAGATGACAGAGGTTAACACTGAAGTTATAGTTCCATGTTATGTATTACTCAGGGCGGGAGGGGGAAGTGTCTTCTGTAACAGACCAAAATGAATAACAACAAGGGGTCATAATGAACCTCCAATAAAATTAGACAAAAAGATGCAACTGGAACAAACATAATTTGTGCACAGACAGTGCACAACTATGCAACACTGCATGTGTTGCTGATGTACATCCATATGCATATGAACACCCCGGAAGAATTCTAAACCACTGAGTGAAATAGGAAGACCTCGTCACCTATAGAATATATTGTTTAGAGACTGTATCTGTAACTAGCAGGGTGTGGGAAGCATTAAGATGCACAGGAAAACAACAGCATGGAGCGCTAGTTACCAGTATCCCACCAAAAGGGCAAAGCAATACTTAAGAAACTTCCACAGGTGGCAGCACAGCAATGCTCGAGAAGATTCATGTTTTACTCTTTTTCGGCCTAGAACTATCATGCACAAAAAGGAACATGAATAAAACATCTACCTGCCAAATGCTTTTTTATATGGGCTCAAGCATTCATAATAATTTCCATAAAGTCCACAAGTTCCCTTGTCTTTCTTGCTTTATATAATGCTCAGATATGCAAAAGCAGACATTTAGGCCTTAATAATAATAATAATTAAGCTTTGGAGTTAGCACTGAAGTAAATTGAACTGAGATACATGGAATATCCCTTCAAAAGAGTATGAAAAACTTATGCAGAAGTTCCAACACATCCAAAATATGAAATAATATTGAATTACTGCTTTTTAAAATAAGGAACAGTGATAACAGAACAGCATTTAGGACAAGTACAATGGTTTCAATCTTCTTGGCCTTACTCCTTGTCCTGGTTCTGGCCTTGACTTCCCCAAGCAGCCAGCACAGGGGAGCTAAGTTGGCCTGGGCTGTTTTCCACACCATCAATGAGCCCCTGTAAAAGGGGCTGGTGAGGTACAGGCAGGGCTTGGTGCAGGTGGGCCTTGTGTGGGTCCATCCAGTGTTAACTTCAAGTCAGTCCGTAAAGTACTCTGCATTATCTATCACCAGGTGCGTCTGTTATTGTTGCCCTCTCCAAATGCTTACAGGTAAACTGTCTTCATCCCAAACCATGGGGCTTGGTCTGGTTTTTAATCCTTGCTAAAGGAGTGAGCAAGCACTGGTGGTGCTCAGCCTCTGCCTGGGGCTGAACCATAACAATCCTACTCAGCCTCAGCCTGCAGCTGTTTGTGGTGATACCACAGAGGATCTTACCCATCTCTTCATCATCTCTCCTCTAGCTGTGTTGAGCTTTGTAACACTGAAAGCCCCTACTTGTAAAAACAAAGGTCTTTTTACAATAATAACTTGGAAGTATAAAGGCAACTGTAATCTTACCTAGAATAATGACCTTATGACTAAATTTCAGAAACTGCCAGGGCTATCATATTTCTACCTAATATAGTTACAGGGCAAAAACCTGCAGACACATTTGTCAGGCTCCAGAGAGCAAGATGTGCAAGTAACTATCCCCTCTCCTACAATGGTAACAGTTCTGATGCAAACAATATCCACTGAACATGAGATGAACGAGAAATTATCTGAGAAACTATGTGGTTTCTCAAGCAGAAATGGTTCTTATGTGAAGACTTACAGGGCATCAGTGCTGTCTGAGAAGAATGACTATCTGAGAAGAGTGGCAATCATCAGCAAAATGGATAAACTCTGCTTCTTTTGAAGGAAGCTACACTGATTGCACTCAGCACTGACTGAATGGAAGGGAACAAAGCAGAGCTTTTGGAATAAAACATGAATGGAATATGAAGCTATTTCAGAGTCTAAAACTCTACAATAAACTATTCTGTAATAATACTAATAATATCCTGATAAATCCTGTGTTGATACAATTGCAAAGGGAAAGGAGAGTAAGGAAGCTTAGAGTAGGTAACCAAAGCAGATCACAGGATGACAGTACAGTTCAGGTTGGAAAACCTCCCTGGAGACTCTGGTCCCACCCACCTGCTCAGAGTCACCTCGAGTCTGTGTCCAGACAAGTTTTGAGCATCTCCAACGATGGAGACTCTGCAGCCTCCCTGGAAAACCTATTCCACCGTTTGCTAATTCTCACAGTAAACCAGAATATCTTACATTTAAATAGAATTGCCAGTGCTTCAGTTTGTGCCCACAGCCTCCTGTCCTTTCAGTGGGCACCACTGTCTTCCTCCAGCTTCTTAATTTCTGCACATTGATGACCCTGCCCTGGTGCCACCTTTTCTCCAGGCTGAACAGTCCCAGCCCGCTCAGCCTCTCCACGCAGCTCAGATGCTGCAAGCCTTTGATCACCCCTGTGACCTCTCACTGACCTTGCTCCAGTCTATCCCTGTCTCTCTGGTACTGGGGAGCCCTGGAGCGAACGTAGCACTTCAGAAGTGTTTGGCCAGTGCTGAGTGGAGGGGAAGGATCACTTTTCTTGACCAGCTGGGGACGCTTTTCCTAGCGCAGCCCACAGGGTTGTTGGCACAAGGACACACTGCTGGCTTGTGTTCAGGTTTTTGTCCAGCGGGACCCCAGGTGCTTCTCTGCCAAGCTGCTTTCCATCTGGTCTCCTGTCCTCCCACACCCCAGTGTGGACTGGTGCCTGGACTTATTCCTTCCCTGGTGTAGGCCTTTGCATTTCCTTTGCTTGAACTTCCAGCCTGCTCAGGGCTCCTCCAAATGGCAGCACAACCTATGTGGTGTATCAGTCCCTCTTCCAGATTTGTGTCACCTCTAGTCTTGCTGAGGGTGCATTCTGCTCCATCATGGATGCCTCAAGCATCCAATATTTCCAAACAAAATTCCCCACTCTGCCATCCATACACTACCTGGGCCCATCTCTTTGTTGCTTCCAAGGTTAGAGAAGACCAAATGTGTTCAGACTGCTTTGGTCACAGGCATTACACCTCTAGCCAGAATAATTCAGTGTTGCTGTGGTAGCAGTAAGAGTGAAATTAATGGCAAATTAGTGCAGCGAAATGTATGCCGAGTATCATTGGAAAAAAGGCAGTAGATCTTGCAGTCTATGAGACCTTAGGGTGTTAAAACCATGTCATACTTTACCTAAGAAATCCAAGAAAGTGCTTTTTAGTGAATTTTAAAACTCTGAACAATACTTTGAGATATACAGTAGGTTGAAATGAAAGATACTTCAAGCTTCCTTGCTAAGAAAGCTGCCAGCTAATAAATTTTAAAAGCCTACACAATCAAGGACATAGTAAAGGTACCATGCCAAACTAAAAGCTGCACTGCTCAATAAACACCTAATTTTCTTTCCCAGAGTACTGACTCATGAATCAGCAAAACTGTATATAGTAATTTACACTACAGTTTCTCAGAACGTATTTGAACACTTGATTTCCTACACACATAATTGAAAAGTAATGAAATCAAAGCTGACATGATTTAGAATGTAGATCGTAGAATTAAATCCAGAAGATACCATGGGATATCAATATGAACAGTAATAAGATTGTTAAGCAGTACAAGAAATCTAAAGACAATAATAATCCATGCTTACAATTCACACCTAAAAGGTTACTTTTCAATCTACATGTAATCAGTTTAACAAAGGTTTGAATAAGTAATCAAAATCATTCTTGTTTTTAATCATCTATCCCAATGATCAGTGTAGTATCATAAAGTTACTTCATTCCGCACTAAGAATATTCTTTTAATTCAACTTTTAAAAAGCAACTCTGGTTCACTGGACACAAATACTTTCTTTACAAAAGCATAGTGACATAATTCAACATTCAAGAGAGCTTACATACAGCATTAATGGTTAATGCATGCTGCAAAATGTGTGTCACGCCCTCTTTCAGTTTAGCCACCTTTTGTGCAGCATGCTAAAAACCAAAATGTATCTGAATACTTCCTGCTCTGTTCAACTTCTCTTCAGGTATCCTCATGAACACGTTTTTCGAAACAAGAATGAACCGTGTTTTATGTATGCCTTATATAAGTAAGCATGGAATAACCGTGGAATAACCCCATCCACCACTATGGGCTGGGGGCTGACTGTCTCAAAAGCAGCTTTGCATATCTTTGACGCCGTGATCCTTTTGCCAGGGAACGTAGAAGAGCCGGTAGTGCACCCCTGTGGGAAAGGTGGCCCATTACAAGCTGGCTGTATTAGCAATAGCAGCCAGAGGCAGAGACACAAGTCTTGCCCTGTTTGGCACTTCTGAGACTGCTGCTGCAGCACTGTCCTGTTTAGGGCTTCCCAGTGTAAGAAGAGTACATGGGGGCATCAACGTGGTCAGGGGCATAGAGAACAACACATAAGGAGAGGTCCAGGGCTGTATGTATTTGTTACACCTGAAGAAAAGAGTAAGGGGAAGCTCGAGCCTGCAGAGAAGTGGAGCCAGACTCTTCTAGGCAGTGCACAGTGACAGGACCGGTGTAATGGTCACAAACAGGAGGTAGGACCCAAGATCATTCTGGGGTCCCTTCAAACCCAAGTTATTCTCTGATTCTATACACAAAGAAGGGATAGAAAATCTGCAGAGACTCTGAAACTCTGGGATAATTTTTCTTTTGAACAAACCTCAGCTTCAGAAACTTAGCTTATCTTAAACTACTTTTTTTTCCTGAACAGGCTAAAGAAAGAACTGAACTTTTTTTTTTTTTTTTTAAATTTCACCCAAAGAAATCAGAAATGTAAATCAGAGCCCCTGTGATGACAAAGGAGATTAACTGAAGTACATCTGGTTAAAATTTAGCATCTTTATGTTCAGCAGGAAAAACGTGAATTCAAGTATACTTTACAGATTTTTGACATAAGATTGTTTGATGACTAAACACAAATTGCAGAACTAAACAAAACCAAAGTAACATAATATTTCTGTTCAATAATCTACCATTGCAGCTTTCACTTAACAGGACTAAGGTTTTACTTAGGTTTAAGAGTATACAAGGCATACTTGTATTTCTCTTGCTAGCATAGCAAAGCAGCTAGCTATAACTTTCCTGCAAAATATCTCATCCATGAAACAGCAGCTATTCAAAGGGGAAAGGTCAAAGGAAAATATATTCAAAGGTTCCATGTATGTTAGCGTGTGCATGAAAATACATGATAATTAGCGAAAAATGAAGGCCCAGTAAGTCCAGTCATCTACTTTCTGACATTTCTGAACTACAATCTCTCCTCTCCAATGGAAAAAAAGTGTTTTTCTTGGCAGGCATGCATGGCAATCATTACAAATAGCAAAGAATCCCACCTAAGAGCTCACTCATTTAGAATGCTGGTCAAATCTCTTTCTGACTGTGATCACCATGCAAAACCCGGGTCAACAACGAATGCAGCTATGTAAATCAACTTTTCCAGTATAACAGTACAGATGTCTTATTTCCTCATTTTTTTCCTTCTTTTCACTTAATAGAGTCCCTTAATATTAGTTTCCAAGCACAACAAAATATAGCAAGATAAGTTTCCAAATAATAAGACAAGCTCATTTCATTCTAAAATACATACCTGAATTGCTGAATTCATGAAACATGTATTCCCCAAGTTACTCAGGCCACACAGGCCTGGCTGCTCATTGTGTCTTCCTGGTTCTGAATAATCGTAATTCTTATAAGCAGTATATGATGGGAGACAATAGTTTGAATTTTTCACACTGTAAAAAAAACAAAACATCGTTCATAATGTAAACATGTACTATGCAGTACTTTAAAACACACAAGCAGTTTATAAACTTCAATGGTTAGAAGTATTTAAGTTTGGTAATAACATTTAATTTAAATGTAAGTCACCTGTGCAAAGAACCAAAAATCTCACATACTGCAATAACTGTAATTATATCCCTACCCCTTTTTGACAGGAGCAGTTTCACAGCTTACTCTATTCTTCATTGCTCCATCAAATTTAATACACTCAGACTTTAGACACCACCAGCAGCAATCAATCATTTACGTCCCTTTTGCATCCTGCTACTGCAAGAGCGAGGTCGGTGGGAATGCGAATGCGGAGTTACAGGTGAAAGCTGAGATTTCCAAGGCCACTGTGGCATAGCTGCCTCACTGCATCAGTGTCTATTTATAGCTTGCCTGCTAGGACAGCAGGATCCATCATGCAAATGCAGGAAAGCCTTGAGAAGTAAAAGAATGCGCAAAATGCCTCGTAATAACTTTATTGTAAAGCTCTATGATGCATCTGTTTGGACAAACTGGAGAAGACCAAAATAGGTAAAATGGTAAGATTTACAGCAATTTGTTTCCAGATGAAATCATGCAGATACTAAATATGTAATAAGCACCAAAACAGTAGAGCAAGCTTATCTGAGAACATTAGAAAGGCAAAATAATCTTGTACGAGGATGCTCTGTAATATCAGGGTTACTGAGAAAAAAAATAACCAACCAGAAAGGTTAAACTCTTAAAACTATTTTGGGCACCCATCATAATGAATTCTGTATGATAGTAGCTTTGGCTAAAGTTCAAGAGTATTTCTGCAGTTACTAAGCATTATTCACATGAAAAGCAACTTGAACAGAAATTTGAAAGTCAATTGCTACAAACTACAAGGAAAAATATGCAGTGCAAAGAGTCAATCCTGATAAATGAGATTTATAATGGTAAATGTCTGAGGACTCCAGTGCACAATGGCATGCTCCAGCCATTCTTCCTCAACAGTATCACACTCTTTACATCCAACTGAATTTCAACTGTTCTATCAGTGCACATTCACTTTTCAGTTACTGAAAATTTCAAACAGAAGGCCAAGAAAATTTCTCCTTTTAATGGTTTTAGGAATCTGTGCAGTTCATAGCTCCAATGTTGAATGCTGCTGTCCTCAAAGTTCTACATCTGATCATTTCTTTCCAATAGTGGACTTTCTTATCAGTCCTTCCCTTTCCCACACACATGCACTTTCTCCGCTCTCTGACTTACCCCCAGACTAGCTAAGTGGCATTATGCTCACTGGTTGTGTTCCATGAAAAATCCCTGTAAAGTTAGTTCAACCTAATTCTAATTTCACTCCAAATTCACTCTTCAAATTTTCCACTTCAATTTACATAAGGACCCACACACCCTTCAAACTAATTTCTGTAGTCAACCATTCCCTATCATTAGTCCCTGGTTCACCCACACATAAGAGATTCACACAGAAAATTATCTTCCATCGCCCTGTGCAGCTGTACTCGAGATACTGCAATCAACCCCAAATCCCTTAAATTGGCAAGTCTTACTTCCCCCAAAATTAAAAAAAAACCAACCAAACAAACAAAACCCAAAATAAAAAAAAAAAAACAAGCACAAGCTCACCACTGGTGCCAACACAACATCCAAAACATAACCAACCCACCAGTCTAACTCAACAGCTCACGGTAGCAATAGGAACACAGATGTACAGGATTAACAGTATGTTTCTACTTTCAGCCCTACTTACCTCCTACTGCTTTCCTCACCTGACTCATGGTTAACAGAAATCTCTTTCCAAAATTCAGGAGATGTAGTGGCTAACAAACAGACTGAATGTACTTTTCCTAGGGATTTTCAATCTCCTTTTTCCTTCTCTGCAGCTTTTCCTCCTTCACAAATCTGCCACCTTAGCACTGGTGGTCTTTTGGCTCTTGTGCATCCATGTCAAAGATTTCCTCAAATTAGTCAAGTAACATCACTGTAATTTGACTGCAACGCAGATTGATCTCCAGTGTTGGTTTACTCTAAGGGACAAACTGTCAGAGTTTACTCTCAAAAAGCAAAAGCCATTTCTGAGTTCTTAATTCTCCTGTAACAGCCCACAGAAATATATCTGAGGGGTTTAGAGAATATGGTTGCAACATTCATCCTGTGAGTCAGGTCTATTCTTATATTTTTCTTTCAGGATTTTGTGGTAATTTATCAAAACATATCCAGCAAAATACTATGCCTACTATATGCAGGATGTACTACTACTAGGAGATGTCTCTTTACATCTTCACCAGTCTGCAAACTGCATTTTTTCTGGAAGAATTATTTTTATTTAAATTACATCATGCCTTTGCTTTTCATGCTCTTGAGACTGGACAAAACCATTAGTAGCAACAGTCAGTAGCAGATGGCTAATGGGTAACAATGCAAAGCAAGGCAAGTCTACATAAACTTCATTCAAACAAAAATGTCCTAGAAAAAATAACTTGCAATAGCGTGTCCCAATCTCCATCTGCTTCTCCTGCAAAACCTCCAGAAAGCTGCCTTTAATGAAGGAATGATGATGGAAAAGTAGAGGGGCAGTATTGAATGGGGTGGTCAAATAAGGGCAGTAACAGAAAGAAAACACTGATGGCTCTCAGGAAAAAAACTCTGCTCAAGAAGTCAGGCAAGATTTGAAAAAGTGAAGCCATCTTCAGACCCTTGAACAACCAGAGTTCTTGAAGTTGGGAAAATAGTAAAGGGACATTTCCAAATGAGACTTTTATTATCTGTCAATCTATAAATTTTGAATTGCATGTGCCATATATGAAATGACTTGTATGTACTGTTTGTATCCTGACCTTAAAACTCAAAGTAGCTTTTAGATGACAAAGAACTCAGAGCACTCAGACAGAGCTCTGAGAAGCATGGATTTGGACAGAGAAGTTTGGAAAAGCATAGCTAGCTTTGGAAAGGACGTGATTTGACCATGATGTGCCACATACTAAAAACAGATACTACAAAAGGATTATGAGTTGCAAGAATAAGCTCAGAAAATTAAAAGTTTGGAAAACTTACTGAGCTCTCTAATTTTTCAACCACTTTAACACACTGTCAATGGGGTTTTGTGACCAGCCACTTAAACAAAGCTGTAATTGGGTTCCATCAACTTTTAGAGATGCCTGAAGCAGCAGGAGGCAGCAAGTCACTACACAAAGACTACTGTCTTTGTTACTGTTCACAGTCATCCTCTGGTGACTGAAAGATAGCATCCTAGCCTTTATTAAGAATACTGTGGTGAGTAGGACTAGGGAACGAGTTGTTCCCCTGTACCAGGTACTGGTGAGGCCCCACCTTGACTACTGTGTTGTATTGGGCCCCTCGCTAAAGAAAAGGCACGGAGCTGTTGGAGCTTGTCCAGAGAAGGGCAAGGAGGCTGGTGAAGAGACTGGAAGATGAATGTTATGGGGAGCGGCTGAGGGAACTGGGGCTGTTTAGTATGGAGAAGAGGATGCTGGGGGGAGGGGAATCTAATTGCTCTCTACAAACTACCTGAAAGGAAGTTGTGGAGAGATGCAGGCTGACCTTTTCTCTGCAGGGACAAGTGACACAAAAAGAGAAAATGGCATCAAGCTACACCAGGAGAGGTTTAGATTGGATATTAAGAAAAAACTTCACCAAGAGGGTTGTTAGGCATTGGAACGGGCTGCCCAGGAAAATGGCAGAGTCTCCATCCCTGGAGGTATTTAAAAGATGATTAGATGGGGTGCTGAGAGACATGCCAACCAAGGCAATTCTATGATTACAATCTATTTAAGTAAACTTTAAAAAAAATCCCCTTCCTCATAATATTTGCCTACATGTCAGGTACAACATGAAGAAACTGTTTATACAGGTGATATAATTAACATTTACTTCTTGAGATAAGCCCAGTGAAACAAGATGAAGCACATAAACAGAGCTACTAGCTGTCCATCTTCTAACAAGCTGACACTACTGAATGATGTAGCATGTAATTTTAGGAGCCTGAAACAACGGTTACAAGTGAAGGAAAAAAACCAGCTTTTCACCTAATTCCCCAAACAAAATCCCCGTTCAACCATTTTGAATCCTTTCCTACATAATTTAAGAAATACCAAGTGACATGAAATGTACTCTGCTTTATAACAGCAATAATCAGATATTCCAGTAAAACCTAACTAAAGTGCCCCTCTCCCTGTTCTCCTGAATCCAGTAACACATAATTTACTAATCTTTCTATGTTTTTCTTACAACAAGATCACTTGTAAAGGCAAAAGAACATCAATGATCAATTGTAGAATTCTCCATCAAATGCAAACTCATAATTATAGAAAGGAAGGTTTTGGACTTGACAAAAATTTGCACAAGCAATTTCCACATCTGACTAGCTTAACACCCTACTAAATATTTACCAATCTTACTATTACTCAGACTGGACTAGGTAAGTATTACAGTAATGTGTACCACATAAAGGAACATGAGACTTTTCAGAGTTTTAAGATGATTTGTACTCTCTATCCAAACTACAATAACTGCAAAAGCAGGCTTGCAGCGACTCGCATTTGTGACAACACGCAACCTGTTTGCCTCTTCTGCCTTACAAATTAGCTTTGTCAGCTAAAATGATCTTCAAAACACATGTTGGTATATCTCTTAGTCACAGACACTCATGTCCATACGGAGGTGCTAATGGATCCTAAAAAGGCACAAACGTATGATTTCACTACTGTACTGAAGACAACGTGCAATATAAGAGATGATGATGCAGAAACATGAAGATAACCTCCAGGCAAAGCTAACACTGTTGATAATTATGTAAGAATGAAAAGAAGATAGCATTAATTAATGGAAAAGAGGTGCTTGCATAGACAAGGAGGTATTTGTCAGAAGAACACAGAAAAATCTGATCTTAACCCAGAATGATATAATACAATTAAATAGACAAGTATCTTTCCAGTTACCTATCGAAGCCCAAAATTCTTTCTGCACTTTGAAGTACACAGTATATTATTAATGGATGTGTATTCTCTATCACTGAACTAGAATGTCTTGAACATGCATTTTGGCAGAAGTGCTGTGTGGGGAGTTGACCCTGGCTGGAGGGCTAGCACCCATCAAAGCTGCTCTACCTCACCCTTCCTCAGCTGAACACGGGAGAGAAGATATAATGAAAACTTGTGGGTCAAGATAACCACAGGGAGAGATCATTCACCAATTACCATCATGGGCAAACCAGATTCAAGCAGGAAAAGAACAACCCATTTATTAATCAAATGGGTAATGAGAAGTATACCCAAATCTTGACATTACCTCTCTGCACTCCTCCCTTCTACCTGGGCTCAACTTTACTCACCATTTCTCTACCTCCTTCCCCCCTCAGCAGCACAGGGGGACAGGAAATGGGTGTTGTGGTCAGTTCATGATACATTGTCTCTACCACTCCTTCCTCCTCAAAGAGAGGACTTCTCACACTCTTCCCTTGCTACTGCATGGGGTCCCTCTCAAGGGAGACAGCTCTCCATGAACTTCTCCAATGTGAGTCCTTCCTACAGGCTGCAGTTCCTCATGAACTGCTCCAGTATGGGTCTCTTCCATGGGATGCAGACCCTGAGGGGCAGAATGCTCCAGTGTGGACCCCCACAGGATCACAAGTTTGTTCAATGTACCAATTCCTTAACAAATCTGAATTCTGCACCACTTCCTTTAAAACACATACTTCTGTGGAATATATGCAAACAACAACACCAGATTTTTTCCCTTAAGTTCTAAAAGTTTTTTGCTTCAAAACAAATCAAGAAATAAAAATAATATTGGCTAAAGCAAGTGAAGAAACTAGCTTTAAAAGCTGCAAGAGCTGGCAACAGGTTTCATAAGTGTTTCCTAAAAATAACTACAGCATCACTAGGGAGACGCTAACTTTAAAAAACATAAAATAAAATAAAATAAA
>VXBZ01007625.1:340614-392812 GCA_013399135.1 Heliornis fulica | reverse complement strand
AAAATAAAATAAAATAAAGAAAAAAAGATAGCCAGGCTGGCTTATTTTAAAATGATGGCTCCCTAGGAAAATCTAACTGTTAAGCTTAGGTTTTGGCATAACAACTACCTTTTGCATAAGCAATGGGAGAAGGAGAGATTAGTTCTCAGTTGGAGGCTCAGTTCTGGTCAAGTAATTTTTCCCACATTCATAGAGACAATATACTTTTTATTTACTACACATTTACACACAGAGTACAGCAGACTGCAGTTAAATACATGGATTTCAACTGTTTAACAGTGAGAGCCTGGGGATATTCACAATTGGTATAAGTACAAGTGACACTTCACCCCTCAGGAAAAATCGCTTCTGATAAATGCAGTATTTAACTGGAAGATATTGTGTAAGATATGTAATATTTATGTCACTTTTTTAATATTTAACATCTTCATGTTTGATCACAAAATGCATGTTTGGAAAAGTATTTTAAATTTGAATGAATTTTAAGAATAAGCCTCTTCAATTTCCCCCAGCCTGCATTAAAGATGAGGGCTCTGCTTTCAAGTATTTGCTCCATTATCTGTTAAAGTGAAATAATTCCATGTTTTTCTATACTCAACAAATTTTTTACAGTTGTGTACAACAACTTTACACACAAACTTGGCCACTGGAACATGAAAGCTCTTCTTTAAAAATTTTATTATATTCTTCATTAAACTTCTGATTTGGCATATAAAGAAGAAAACCCTTAAAAGTGAGAAGCCACTTTTACTATGCCTCTTGGCTCACTGCAATATTCAAGCACACCTATCACACTGATCTCTCTCAAATTTTCTAGTGCTAAGACACAGAAGTGGAGCTGCTGGTAATCAATGGCTATAATCACTGTAGCAGCCATTATATCTAAAACAATCGGTAGAGGTCTCAAATAAATGTGTGATATCACATACACTGCTTTAACACTGAATCATCAATAAATAAGGGAAAACCTGACCACTGTAACTGTAAGTAGTTTATACTTTCTTTGTTGTTCATCTAAATTCAGACAGGGTAATAACAGCAACGTCTTTTCAGCGTGATAAACTTTAAATGAAGTCTATATGTATTTTCTTACAATGCTCAACCATCCTTTTAGCGTCTATGCTACCAAGGACCAAGAGTTACCAAACATATTAACTGTGTTAATTTCCTGATATGCTTTAGAACACCTACGCTATGAAATAATGACCAGTAACAACTCACAATCCAAATACTGCAAAACCAATGAAAATCCTTAAAATAGGCGTTATAAGACATCAAAATCTATTCATGTCACAGTGGGCCGATTACATTAAATAATGTTTTAACATATATTGCTTACTTTCTGTTGTTCATGTTGTTATAATTATTTGATAGAGATGGAGAGATCTTTGGTAAAGTTGCAAAATTGGATGCACCTGGGGACCTTTAAAAATATGAAAATGATAAATTAGATAAAAACGCTGAGATATTAAAAACTATGAAATAAAGGTAACAAATGAACAATGCATATAAACAAGCATGGAAAAGAAGTATTTTTTTTAAAGTGGGCAAAGCACTAAAAATACCCAGGATACACAGCCCTCAGAATTCATCTTGTAAAACCTGGATTGCTTCACTGTACTTTAAACTTTCATATCATGTTGAAGAAATAGTTACTAAAAGTAAAAAGCAAATAAAAATCACAGGCCACTGTGCTAAAATTTGTTTTCAGCTTATAGCATGACTATAGATATTTCGATGTTCTAAAACCTGGAATGTAATTTTTTTTTTATATGGAAAATGTATAATTATTTCATTTAACCATAAATGGATGTTGAGACAGATACAAAAATGATTAAGATACATGCTACAAATTTAGCTTAATATCAGCATGAAACCATTTAATTAAAATTGTCTCGTTAATATTTTTAAATATATTCCAGGATATTATGCACAATATTAAATAACCTTAAAAAAATTACCATGCCAGAAAGCAATAGCATCGTTGCTTATGCCCACTGTTTAATGCCATTTTAAAATGTAAGAATCTTGATAATTTTAATCACAAAGACCCTCTGGATGCAACAGTTATTATATATAATATACAGCTGTCTTGCACTGTATTTTTTTTTCTGATCAAACTTTACAGATAACCATGGAAAAGGCTCTGAATAATCAAAAGATTTTAGGCACCTTCATGTTTTTGCAGGCCCTATGCAACTCCAACTGGTTTGTAAGAAGCTCCAGCTGTCACTGGAAAGCTTTGAAATACATGTCACAGTATTAAGAAATTGTGCATGTTCAGGATTTTTTAAGCACTTTTCAAGAACTAAACTCTGCAAGGAGATATTATTTTCTCAAGTGTATTTTTACATTTATTTTCAATTTTTTATTAATAAATCTTTTCCAAAAGAAAAAAAAGTGTATCACTACGTGAAGAAAATGTTGTTTAATATTTAAAGTACTCTGACCAACAATCAGGAAGCTTTCCTGTAAATTTCCCTTATCGATCTAAATCCCCTTCCCTGAACATTACCTTCAAGGAAGTAAAATACATAGACTGTCCATGAGAAAGATATAAAACTGAAGTCAAATAAACTTTGGTTAAAGTCAAGTGAAAAGTCATTATGCCCACTCATATGCTCAACATAGCTGGAAAAAAAGATCAGAAACTATGTAACAGATACCTCTGAAAGGTAACTTCTTATAATTTAACAAAAAAATCCCATAGAATTATTTAGTTTAGTTTTAGCATTTTAACAGTCCAGCAAAACACAGGTCAAAACTCAAACTTTACTGTAGTCCAATGCCAAAACAGACGATAACTCACATTACATACTGTCTTCCCTACACATTTCATTAACTCTATGGCTAAACTATATCCCATGGTGATCCACAGTGGACACATAAATGTGGACATCAGCAAAACCAACTGCAATCAAGACAATAAGAAATTTCTTCCAATAATCTGTGGGTATCTGCTACAGATTGCCTGGATCAGGATAAAAAGCAAATAAAACAACAAAAATCCAGACAACGCTTCTTCAGATAGCTGGGAGAAGTATAATATCCACTGTTCCTAGTCCTTACGGGGGACTTCTATCTATTGTGATACCTGCTGGTGGGTCAGCACAGGCTCTGGTGTGCATTGATGACAACTTCCTAACAGTGGCAATTAAGGAGGCAAAAGGAGAGGTGCTTGGCTGGATCCTTCACTTAGAAACAAGGAGGGACTACTTGGGTATGTGTAGGTTGGGGCCTTAGCTGTAATGACCACATGACAGAAATTTAGGATCCCAGGAGAAAGTAGGGCAGAAAGTAATACAACCCTGGCTTTCCAGAGACTTCAGTCTTTTTAGAGAGCTGTTTGGAAGAATCCCATTGAATACAGTCCTGGAGAAAAGAGGGGCCCAAGAGGGCTGATATTCAAGGACCATCTTGTCCAAGCTCAAGAATGGTACACCTTTTAACAAGCAAAAATAAAGCCAAGGCACGTTCATCCATTCAGGAAGCCTGAATGGATGAACATGCAGCTGACCCAACTCAGACACAAAGATAAAGTGTTTGGGTGAAAGCAGGGGCAGATAACCTAGGAGGAACACAGAGATACTGTGCAATGGGGCAAGGATAAAGTCAGATACTCAATGCTGTCTTTGTTATCAGTCTTTACTGTGAAGATTGGTTTTCAGGAATACCATACCTCAAAACCAAAATCTGGAGCAAGGTTGACTTACTTTCAGTGGAGTACAATCAGTTTAGGGCGCACCTAAACATATCTAAACATAGTAAAACCATGGGGCCTGATGGGACACACCAAATGCTGAGGGAGCTGACTGATGTTACTGTGACAACCCTCTTGTTTATTTCTGAAAGGTCCTGGCTACTGGGAGAAGTTCCTGAATATTGGGAGAGTGCAAACAGCACTTTCGTGTTCTGGAGGGCAAGAGAGAAGATCTGGGGAACTATGGGCTAATCTGGCACATCTCAATCCCAAAGGTAATGGAGCAGCTAATCCTGGAAACCACCTCCAGACATATGAATGACAAAAAGGTGACAAGCACTAGTCAGGATGGATTTATGAAATGAAAATGTTGCTTAACCAGCTTGATGAGATTACTATCTTAGCAGATGTGGGAGGAATCAACAGATGCTGTTTATTTCAACTTCAGTAAGACTTTTGATACTGTCTCCTGTAACATCCTTGTAAACAAGCCGATGAAGCCTGGGTTACAGTGAAATGGACTGACAACCAGCAGAATGGTTTGGGCCCAGATGATTCTGACCAGTGGCACAATGTCCAGTTGGAGCCAGTTATAAGTGGTATACTCCAGGAGTCAATACCAGGTTCCTATACTCTCTAACATCTTTATTAATGACTAAATTACTAAGTACGCCCTCAGCAATTTTAGAGATGACACAAAACTGGGAGGAGGGGGCTTATACATCGGGTAGGTGTGCTGCCATTCAGATGCACCTTGACAGGCTGGAAAATTCCCAATAGGAGGAGATGAAGAAGATGGACCAAAACACTTTGCAATAGTGCCCACTGAAAGGACAAAAGGTCACAGGTATAAAATGAAGGAAATAAAATTCCATCTGAACGTAAGATGTTCACACAAAAACGAAAAAAGTGATAAACTGTTGCTTTTTTTACAGTAAGGGTGGTCAAAAACCAAAATGGGTTCAGCACAGTGTCTGTGCAGTCTCCATGCCTGGAGATATTAAAAATGTGCCTGGACATGGTCCTAGGCAACCTGCTCCAGCTGCCCTGATTTGAACAAGAGGGATGGATGAGAATATCTTAAGAAGTCCTTCCATCCTCAAGGATGTGCTTACAATCAGGATAACATACAATTTAGCATTTAAAAGCAGAATGTTTAACCTACTTCAGTTTACAATAGACTCTTCTTAAAAAAACCAACTAGTTCAATTAGCCATACTTCTTGGGGTGGGTACCTGAAATATTTATATTTTAACCAAAAAAAAAAAAAAAGTAAAAAAAAGAGTTCAGGGCATACATTTGTTAAAGAGTTTCTCAACCCTGTACTAACTGGTATTAATGAGTATGTTTGTTAAACTAACTTGAAAATGTCTGTTGTACATTACCAATGTTTGATGTTTACCCGCAGGGGCTCAGGCACACGGTTGCCACAGTTTAACAAGTTATTATGCATCAGCAAACGGCAGTCCAGTTCTTGACTGCCAGACAAGCTCTGACAGCTCTTGCTTTTACAATTTAAGACATCAGAATAAGTCCCCAGTTAACTCTATTCTCCATAATTATCTTCATCATTTAGCATCATCATTTTTCCCCTCTTAAACATGGAATACAGCTCAGAAAATAAAAAGAATCATGAAAGAGCCTTTAGTGTTTTTCCAAGACAAAAAGCATACAGAAAAAAATATTTAAAAACTTATTTGCCATCATATGGCAAATATTTAAAGAGAACTGTACAAGCAGAAAAAAAAACTATGTATGTGTACAGTCAATTTTTGTAGTGGTAAAAAAAGTATTTCCTTTTAAATGCAAAAACTGTTGAAGTTAACAGCAGGGCATCTGTAAATTATGCAACGTAGCCAGCTATTTTATTGGGATGATTTATCCCACAATGAAATGTAAAAAAAGCAATCCCAAGAACCCAGGAAAGAAAAAAAAATACTTCATATACAAAGATGTACATTTATAGTTGAATTTAAAAAAAAAATCTTCCCTTTTTTACCATATCAGAATAATTTTTGAAGAACATAATCAATCAACAGATTTAATACTTGTTTATAAAGTTTTCTAGGAAAGCAGCAAACAATGCTTTTGTAATATTAGAGGAAGTAAGTTTCTAGTTAATAGCTTCTTTGTATGTTTCTCTGACTTGATTTCATATTTACACGTATACAGGTAAGAGCTACTCAACAGAAAATTAATAGAAAACTTCTCCTGGCTATTCCTTTCGTAAATTTTTAAAAATTCAAAACTTAAGCTCCTTCCTTCTCTCTGCATCAACTTTAATAATCTCAGATTTTCCTGAACATAAGTAATTTGATTTTGTTGTACAGTTGCTAAAGTTACTTGAACTACAACCTTAGATTTTTTAAATCTTAGTTTAAATCATCCTCTTGTTATTAATAAACCATTCAAATAGTCGGTTGGTTTTATGCCTGTGAAATAATCTCCTGCAGAAGGACACAGATATGGATGAGCATCACATGTATGACATCAATAAGTTAGTCACAGAAAAGTTAGTGTAACAAAATTTTCTGTTCAACTGCCCATTAATGCTAAGTAATATCTATTTTAAGATCAGATCTCAGTAAAGATAATCCAGAAGTCACTATGAGGTCCCTAGAAATATTTTCACAGAAGCCAAGCTTCCTGAGCAACAAACATCCCAGTAGCTGATATATAGAGAACTTCTCAGAGTGCCGAAGAACCAGATATTCCTAAGCCTGACTGATCCCGTCCACATTTCAAGAACGTATGCCACATTCAGATGCTTTCAGACAAAACCCACCCAAAACACCCCAAAACACATACACCAAAAAAAGCATGAGCATTTTAAGCAGCAGTAAAATACAAGACCACAGCAGAAATCATTCAACTTTAGTGGAGTTTTTACAGAAGATGTTGCAATTACTTTCCAAATTACATAGACTCAGAAGAACCGTACACATAAAAGAAGTCCAAACACTGCCAAACTTGGGCATATAACTGAAATTCCAAGTCACACCAGCAGGGTCTCTGCTCCTATATAAAAGTGATCCCAAATTTGATATAATTTGTCCTTAGTTTCTTCAGAAGAGACGATTACAAAAAAAAAAAAAAAATCAATCTCTATACTTGTACCAATTCCTTATACTTTTAAAGAGAAACAGAATTATTTTCAAAAGTACTCCTTCCTGTACTCAGCTGAGGTCCCAATTATGGCGACTTTCAAAGTATACTCTTTTCTTGCAGCAGAAAAGGATGCTTACACCTTCAATATGTTTCTCAAAAAACCCTGACAACATCCATCACCTGCAGTAGGAATAAAGAATTGTTAAAAGACACAACCAATACAAAGACTGCTGTTATGATTGTGCTAATGTGAAAGAGGCAGGGAAAACGTGTAGAACATCTTATGATAGTTTTCAACTTTTAAAATACAGGCTGTACTGCCACTCAGGAGCCCTCAGTAGGCTGGAGAGATGGACAGACAGGAACCTGATGGAGTTCAAGCAAAGGAAATGCAAAGGCCTACACCAGGGAAGGAATAAGTCCAGGCACCAGTCCACACTGGGGTGTGGGAGGACAGGAGACCAGATGGAAAGCAGCTTGGCAGAGAAGCACCTGGGGTCCCGCTGGACAAAAACCTGAACACAAGCCAGCAGTGTGTCCTTGTGCCAACAACCCTGTGGGCTGCGCTAGGAAAAGCGTCCCCAGCTGGTCAAGAAAAGTGATCCTTCCCCTCCACTCAGCACTGGCCAAACACTTCTGAAGTGCTACGTTCGCTCCAGGGCTCCCCAGTACCAGAGAGACAGGGATAGACTGGAGCAAGGTCAGTGAGAGGTCACAGGGGTGATCAAAGGCTTGCAGCATCTGAGCTGCGTGGAGAGGCTGAGCGGGCTGGGACTGTTCAGCCTGGAGAAAAGGTGGCACCAGGGCAGGGTCATCAATGTGCAGAAATTAAGAAGCTGGAGGAAGACAGTGGTGCCCACTGAAAGGACAGGAGGCTGTGGGCACAAACTGAAGCACTGGCAATTCTATTTCACAGTCAGAATGCCCTAAGGTCCCAAAGTTCCTTTTAATTGTTCTTGGACTACAAGTCATAGCTTTCTTTCCACCTATGTGGGAGGTCAATAATGGGTAATAGTCAGAGGACCTCACCAAGGTAGCAAGTTTGCTGGTGATGTCCTTAACTCGGACATAAGGAAGACAAACTTCCCTATGCTCGACATATTGGACCCTCTGTTCCCATCAGGATGGAGTCACCAACAACTATAAACCTTTTTTATCTTGTGGGTGTGGTTCTCATGCAAGCATAATGCCTTTCTGACTTTGGAGACACCTCTGTTATAGATCAGCCATCATCGACATCGTCAGTTGACTGACCTTCCTCAACTAGAACCTCATACCTATTGTTCAGAGGTACTGGAAGAGGCAAGGTGGGCAAGGAGGGGATTCACCTGCTGCCCCAGCCATGAACTTGCCTCCATTGACTTTTTTCGTTTAGGATCTTGCTGACTGCCTGACTTGAGCAGGATACAGGGGACGCTTGATCCTGGTTGCTTTTTGACAGATGCTCCTGTTTCTGTTTCATGGCTGGTCCCTGATGCTCCTCCACTTTTCCACTTCCTCTTGCAAGCTTCCTCTTGCAGATGGTCCACCTGATAGCAATGAACACAGCAGGTCTCATGGCTGCCAACCCTTTATCAGTGAAAGGCTCAGGCATTCCTTGCAGCCTGTGACCTGGACAGCTGCATGCTTCCATGGGAGCTCTGTCTGGGTTCCCATATCCATTCTGACTAAGGTTGAGAGGATGACCTTCTGCTGGGTGGAGGCCATAGTTAAACTCCAAGAGGATCATGATCACCAACAGCACTCACCTGTTGAGCTAGGAAAGCTTCAGTTCCTTCCTGAGTGCCCTTCCTAATGCACCACTATAACCCGTACTGGCTGACACCCTCACGCTGTTGGGCCACCCTGTGCCTAGTGTGCTGTGACCAGGTTGCTGCATTCCCTGAAGCTTTTTAAAAAGGTGGGGGTGTGATCACCAATTACCCTGGCAATGCCCACACCTTGTCTATGACCCTCACACGAGCTGTCAGCTCCAGATGGGACTCCCCACTACTCCAGTGTCTCCCTTCCTCAGGAAAACCCTGGCAAAACCCCAGCGCACCAACATCTGCTGCTCTGGTTCTGGCCACACAGGGTCTAAAGCAGCTCCTCTCAGCAACACATAAGAAACACATGTTAAATGTAAGAAATTCTTGTTTACAGTGAGGGTTCTCAAACACTGGAATAAGTTTTCCAGGGAGGCTGTGAAATCTCCCTTGGAGATGCTCAAAATCTGACTGGACACAGACCCAAGCAACCTGCTCTAGGTGACCCTTCTTTGAGCAGGTAGGTGGGACCAGACAATCTCCACAGAGACTGCGATCTGTGAAGAACTCAGATGCTGTTCTGAAACGATCCTTTCCTTTTCAAGCATTATAAACCTCCCATTACTTTCCAATACTCCAACCTTTCTAAATAGGCTTTTTTATACCTCGGCCTCAGCGTTCATGTTTACAATTTGTGCTTTTCTACAACGAGCAGTCCAAAGTAGTGTGTGACCAATGACAGGATTGTAGGAAGGTATCTGGAATGTACACAATTGGGGTGACAAACTAATATTCCCAAGGCATCTCAAGCAGAAGACTCGAAAGCAAGTGTTTAATATTTCTACCTCTTAAAAACTTTATGAAAAATCTAATGAATGTTTAAACAGATATAAAACCCTGGCCTTATTACTGTTTGATAGGTCCTATTTGAATGCACTAAATTTTGCAAACTTCCCCTATTACAATGCATCTGAATACTAAATTTCAATCAATCTTTCTGATAGCTGCCAAACTTCAAAAACATACCGCAGCTTCACAGTAAAAGGATTCAACCCCATCTGTTGGTTTACATATAACCTTCCCCCTCTGACACCAGTATTCCTAATTATCAATTTACCTGTCTCCAGATCAAACATTTTCCAGAATATATTCTTTAAGTTATATACTGCTCCTCAATGCTTTCCATAAAGTACAACAGAAATTTGGCAGAATAAAACCAGGTATACCATCACCAGGAATATCTTCTTGAATTATCAAAATTCTTTTAACCTTCAAAATCTGCATTTAAAATTTTACTCAGAATTTACATTTTTACATGCTTTTTGAAGTCAGAGAATAAAGGTTTTTGCATCCCATTCTTTCTGCAGTTCTAAATTCTCAATTCTTTGTGTCATAACATCTTACTAAGCAAGATTATGCCCTTATAATTATACTAAACGGACTTCCTTAAGCAACTTAATAGAAGTTAGTGCTTCTAATAAAAGTGCTCGAAATAAAACACTGAAGATAAAGAATCCATGTCCTTCGAATGATAAGCAACAATACTATAAAAATGGTGTGCACCAATAGTGAACCGCAATTACATGAATGCAGAATATCAAAAGGAATAACAGAAACTTAAAAGAACTTATTTTGAAAAATATGCTCAAGAATCAGCCAACAAATGGAAAAAAACCCACAACTATTTGTAAGGCTGAGATCATGTTATTTCACTAGTAACTAGTTCCAACTGTTCTTTAAAACCAACAGAGCATGATTGGAGTCTGGAAACAATATTTTAAAGTTTATCCATCTATGGATGGATAGATGAGAAAAAAAGACATTGAAGTCTTTCCAATCACTTGCCATTATCAAAGTGCTGTTGATAATGGCAGCAGAAAGAACAGAAAAGAAAAAAGAACATCATACTCTGTTACTTGATGACAAACCAACAAAGAACAAAATTAACATGGTGGTAATGCAGACTGCAATTTAAGCACTGCTTATGTGTATATTATATATTCTTCTCTGAAGAGAAAAGATTACAAGCGATCCGTGAAAACATTTACATGTAAGAAAAATGCCAATAAAAATACGTGTACCTATGTTCACCTAACAAATAAATATACTTCGAAACACAAATCTAAACAAAGTAAGTTTTACAGTTTTCCAATACGGACTTTTTTTCCTTTTTTTTTTTTAAGCCAGATAACACATCACCAGCTGAAATAAAAATTTAACAGTGTTTATGCAGGAATTCACCATTACTATGTTATGTACTACATACAATGTGCAGTACTTGTAACAAATACACTATTCAGCATATTTTCAGCTAAAAAGGCCAATTTTTAAAATAAAATGCCAGTTTTAAAACCAGTGGCTTTTTAAAAGCAAACTAACATGGTGAAATAGTTAAGCTCTAGTAAACAACATGACTTAAATTCACAACTTACTTAGGAGTTGAAGGACCTCTTGGCCACGTTCCATCCTCATTCTTCTGTTCTATCACCAGTACCTACCATAAAAAGTGTAATAAGAAAACTGAAGTAAAAATATCAGCAGAGTGCTTTCTGTTCAAGCTTCCATGCATGTGCTGACATGTGACTGAGTTGGGAAAAGCTAATGTTTAAGTTATTATTCCCTGAGGTTCAAGAATATTTCATTCAATTATACTGCCTTGCTCTATTCACTTCATTGTTCCTACATCTTAATCTACGCAACTTTGGGCAAGCCACTTAATATTTCTAAGCTTCAACAATCCATGGATAAAATGGCAAGACCTTACCTCTCAAGGAGGTCAGAAGATGACCCTCAATGCATGAAGCTATAGAAATGATCTGTTTATACAACAGCTCTCTGTTAAGAAATGGATACTCCTGAAGTAAATCTGTCTCACACACATCACAAATCAGTAGCGAAAGAAACAAAACAGTCAGATATGATTATCTTCTGCTTTGACAGCCTTAAAATCACACCTGGTTACTCCTATATTTTTTGCAAAAGGATCCATCTAATACCAGCTTTACAGTGGGAAAGTTGGTTAACAAAATTAATGTCATTCAAGTTGTTATTGGTACAAAAGACTATAGAACACTCAGTTCTAAATAGAGGCACCAAGTGCTATTTGAAACGCCCCTGGGTATTTGAGCTATCTGCCCTATGCTGGCAGATATGACATGGGACCTACAAAAAGCTCATGCCTGACAGCTGGGATAGCCAGATCATTTGAAATGGCAGTTAGACTCCAATATATAAACTGAATCTAACTCTGAATTTCCAGGACAAGTAATTCTGCATAACTGCCCACTGATGCTTCACAATGCTAATTAACTGTTATGCAGTGCCTGTTGTGTCCACAGTGACACATTCACATATGTATTTATGATTATATGCTTAAAACCCTGTATGTAGCTCATGCTGCTTGAAGATGTAAACACATTTTCAGTCTGAATACCCTAAAACATAACATCAAAAACTATCTTTCTATTATGACTTGCTATTTGGACAAGAGTATTCTGCTATGTTTGGTCACGAATGCTGCAAGACAGATTCTGCTGTATCTCCTTCCACTGGCTCTCAAAGACTACCAAATAAAGGGTTAGACTTCAGTGGAACCTCTAAAGACTCACTTCAAAAACCATCTCATAAATTCAAGACATTAATTTACTCTAACACATATATAGTTTAGAATTAATCAGTAAAAAGTAACTATTAGGTTAGATAGACTGTAATAGTCAGAATAACTATTATTAGATTACAAGGCTCAGTAAGAAAAATAACCTTATATGTCAGCAAGTGCAACTGACCAAACACACATACTCTACCATGACATTTTCAGAAACCACAGTTAAGCTCAGTTTTGAGCAATATTTGTTCTGCTGAAAGTATAGATGTCACCTAGATACCTTTCTATGGCTATATTAGACCATGCTTGCTTCATAGTTAATGTTTCACTGGGATAGAGGCAATTTCCAAGTTACACCTTTGATGCTAATGCTTTATGAGAGACATGAGCTTTTCCAGCAGAACTTCTGCATTGTTAAAAATTACCTGCGTGAAAGTTTAAGCATGTGCAGCATAAAGGGCACAATAGTTCAAGCTGTTATTTTGGTGCACTGATTACTTACCTTCCATGCCATAAAAGAAAACTGAAGCACAGATAAATACTGCTGGTAAGTAGGTTATGGGCAAATATAACAAGGCAAAAGGAAACATTTCAACGTAATCCCACCTATAATTACTGCCATCAAATCTCATCCATTGTATTTGTAGCAAAATAGAATGAACTTTAGCTGTTAAAAAAAACCCTCACTGACCTATCTGAAGCCTAAAGAATCAATGTAATAATCTGAAAAGCTATTGTAACGATGAAACTGTTCAATCAATTCATATATGTATAGCTTTAACATTCTTCTTTATAGTCGTCTGGAAAAATAAACAAAACCCTATCTTGTAAGAAATCCTCCCATAAAGGGACTCTGAAGTGGTGATAGGCTCAATCTAAAGCTCTATGGTTCTTATCTGAAATATTTGAATTTTTTCTTTATTTCTTTCTGAAATCTGGGCAGTGGAATTTGAATAGGCACTGTTCTTATAGAGTACCTAACAAAGTTCTTAACATTTTTGGGTTTCATTACAGAAACATATGCCATATCCTAGGAATTTTATTTTATTTCAGCCTTTACCAAATTTAACTCAGCCATGTTATGTTCATTTAATTCACCAGGAGAATTAATTTAATTTTTAATCCTGAAAATATGTTCAAAGACTGCTTTTGATTAGTATGTTTATAAAATCCTCTATCCCTAACACTATCTATGAGGAAACAATTTTCATTTAAAAAGAAGACAAATTTGTTGATTACAGCTCCACTTAACATGACCAAAAATATATTTAAAAAATTATATTTAAAAAAGAAATTATATTACACTTTACCTGTCCCTGGTATAAACCAGCATCCTGTATGGTACTGTCTGGTTTATTCAAAGGTTCAAAAGTATTACTCATGTACTTGTTCCACAATCTAGTCTCTTTTTCACCTGGAATATTGAAGATCTTTCTTATCTCTTTTTCAATTGTATCTGTGTTGAAAGGGAGAGAATGCAAGTTTAGCATGTCACCACACAAACAGTATAAGGAAAAATCAGAATCAACTACTCTTTTCTTATGTTCAAAATGTGAATGAAACTGTAGAAATAGCCATGCAACTACACTGTGTAGCAGGAAAAGCAGGAAGTTGCTAGTTTGCTTGCCTTTAAAATGGAAACAATCAGAGCAGTCTTTTATTCCTCCCCCTGAATCTCACATCAAGCAGATAAATTAGCACTACCACAATGCATACACATAAGATTTAATTTACACAATTACAACAATGAGACTACTCCAAAAAATGAAGAGCATAAATTTTAAAGGATGATGTGAGATTTTACATCTTTCAAAGATTTAACATAAAAAGTTCCACCAGCTTCAATCCTACTAGACAGAATGATGTGTTACACAACTTTAAGGTAGCATAACTATTGTCTACAAGACGTTCACCCTTAATTCCACTCTCCTAAGGTGAAAGTAGAGTTTACTGAAGAGTTCTTTAATTTGAACTATTATGTAGAGTGCCATACCACAGCAACCTCCCATAGAGCTTTTATTTAACTGGAACACTCAAAGTCCCACAGCATGCAAGTCTCATAACTGGAGTCAAGAAATGTACTGTTTATTCCTGATGATCACTGAAACCACATTTAAGAAAATGGGTACTGAAAGTTCATTTGGAGATGTTCACCAATGTCTCATGCTAAAACACCAGTGTTTCAGTTCCTCTAGCATTCCCCTTTTACTTAAGTTTATTATTTTCTCTTCCACTATGTTAAATATGAAAAGTCAAAATGAAACCTAAAGCTTAAAACTATCTTGTAAAAATCCAGTCACTGGCTTGTGAAATGCATGACAACTAACCAATATAGTATTTGTTGATACTATAGGCAAGTGAATACAATTTGCTTCTATACTAGTTAACACACATTTAAGTATGAAAGTAAGTGTTAGACTAGATCATCTGTTCCTGTAATAAGTATGATATGTAAGGAAGGCAGGTGCTATAAACAATGCAACAGGCTGTTACTTAATTTGTGGACTTTTTTTTTTTTAATCATGTACTGTCTGAATCAATCTTCAACCAATGATTTCAAATAACTGTATCTGAACGTAAGAATGAACCTAGCTGGCAAAAATCTTATTTACAAAAATTAATTATTTAAGCATTGTAGCTCAAAGAAACTTGCAAACAATTGAAGCTTGCAAAGAAACTATTCTTTGCAAGTACAAAGTTAACATTTATTATGCTAAGTTTTAACATAGTCCAGCTTCACTAACAGAACTATTATGACAAAGGAAGCATCAATCCTATCACTTTATACACATTTTGACAAAGACTCTGGAAAAATGTTCCACTTGAATGTTATGCTAATTTTCAGATTATGAAATGAATGTTCTATTACTAACTCCATGAATGTAACAAATACACACTTTATAATTTTTCTCTGCCCCCAGCAAGTATCACTTAAGTGCTGGCTTAAGATCAAAAGTGTCCCTTCCAGTATAAATGAAAGAGTTACATTAAAATAGGTATGGCCTAAGGCATATGGTGTATAGGGTTCTCCTCCAGTAGTGTTATACACACCCCATGTATGAGTTGATGGATAGTGCCTACAAGACACAGGAAGAATTGCCCTTTAAAGATATCTAACTCTCACTCCATAGCTATATAGCTGCAATTTGATAGTTCAGTTACTTAGGTTTAGATATCATAAAGGATATATCATTAAAAATCAGAGAGCTTCTTCAAAACAAACCCAGCTGCAAGATTTAAGTACTATTTTGCAAGAATACATCCAAGAGTGTTCAGGAGATGCTAGAGAAGTTCAATGTATCCTGATACAAGTACACCCTGGCTTCTAAAAGCTTGTGCTATCACAAATAATGGCTAGAGGAAACTGTAGTAAGATGTTACTCTGTGGTACCAAACAGTAACCCCAGCTTCCTAGCCAAGGGAAAGATACCAGAATAAATTGTCCTCAAGGCTGGCAAGTTTACATTCTCACATTCTGCAACAAATTAAAGGGAAAGATGAATTCAAGCCATTTGCCAAGATGGCTTTTACCAGCAAAAGTAAAAAAATACATTCTATTCAGAGCCACTGGTGTAATCTTCTGCAAAGTTTATCATCTCACTTTTGGACTTGTTTTATAGCACTGCATGACATAACCTGACTGCTATATGTCCATAACAATGGTTACAAACAGCCTGTGGTTTGTAAGTCCCTTGAATAAAAGTAGGAAGGTCTACACATGACACTTAGTTTTACCACACTTTCACATGACTAAGACTCCTGAATGGATCATTATCTCATTTTTACTCAGAAGCCCTGAGGTTCTCTAGGATTAGCAACAATAACTAGATTGAAATCCTGACTGAACAACATCTGTTGTCTAGATCATTTTCTTTTTAGAATTAAGACACCCTCCCCCCTGCAAAAAGTTAGTCATCAATCAGTCTTAAAGTTAATATGCACTGCCTCCAAGTGGAGTCCTCATTTGTAGGAAATTCCCAAGAAGATCCTAAGACCACAACAGGTACATCCAGTATCACCCCAAGAAAATGCTCAGGCAGTTCCTGAGCCGTACCCCCTCCCACCAACTCCTCCATGATGTTATATGATACAGAATATCCCCTTGGCCAGCCTGAGTCAGCTGTCCTGGTTGTGTCCCCTTCTGGCTTCTTTAGTGACCCCTGCCTCCTTCTTGGCAGGGCAGTTTGAGAAACTGAAAAGTCCTTAAATGCTTGGCAACAACTAAAAATCATCAGTGTGTTACCAGCATTATTCTCATCCTAAATCAAAACCACAGCACTATGCCAGCCGGTAGGAAGAAAATTAACTCTATCCCTCCCAAAACCAGGAGGGAAGGATAATGTTAAATTGTTTTTTCTAAGTTTCTGGGTTTGTTTAGAGGATAGTAACATATATCTTTCCAAGTTAAATCAGATCTCAAAAAGGCCAATTAACATACAACACTGAAACCTTATGTCATGGACAAATTTCTTAATTTTCAAGTTTTTATTCTCATACAAGCAAATAATTTCTCATTTAAACATTAAAATTTAAAGAAATAAATTTATTCTGTTTTTAAAGCAGGCAATCTGCAAAGAATTAAAAGGTACCAACTATTAGTCACTATCATTAATATAAAAATGAAATCTGAAAAAAACACATTGCTGTCAAAGCATGTATACAAAGAGTAATCACTGAGTACAAAGTGCCAATGGCATAAAGTACAAAACTAACTGCACAAATACAGCTGACTGAAAACTTCTTATCTCAGATACACATGCAAATACAGCAAAAACTGAGTTTCTAGGATCAACAATATTTTTGCCTATTATCCGACTGTTATTTTCAGAGCCAATATATTAATGAAACACAGTTTCAAATGACACAATGCTCAAAAGAAGGCAAAAATAACTACAAATTGAGATTGTTACAGGATTAAACTAACAGATTGTGCCTGGCCTGCCACTTCACTACCTTACTTCAACACTGCCTTTGTGGCTTACCTTTAGTCATTACTTTATGAATTCAATTAATTTTTGTGTTTTGTAATATACTCTTCTCCTTATATATATAACGAAGTAGTGTTGGCTAATTAAAGACACCAATGAAAACCCATGAAAAGATACATTTCTTACACACCAAAAGCCAAGAAAATAGTGCTATGGAGTGCAATAAAAATAATGGTAATCCTTACACTCTTCACTTCCTGAAAAGAACAAACTTCTAGAGTTAACACAGGTGCCTAGATAATAAAATGCACATTAAAAAAAAACCAAACAAAACCCAAAATGTAAATATTCCAACTTGCCTAATGTTTGATTTTGACCCTACCAAGACTAGTGCCATCCTTTTTAATGGTTACAATACCCATCTATCATTTCTCCTACAAACTTTTATTTATTCAGAATATGCTACCAAGTACTATCTAAACAAGTAACAATCATAGACTTTTAGAAGTATATACATACCTATTGTATCAGCTTTACTAAATCTTCGTGTGACAACATTGTTCATATTTCCATTTTCACAAAGCTTTAATTCTGTTAGATATACTTCTACTTTGCAGTGCTTAACAAACATACCCTGTTCAACGACCTGAAAAACAGATTGGGATCAAGTATCAGCCCAAATATTTTTTCATATACACACTTCAAAATATTTCTGAGAACTCTTAAAGAAACTGAAGGGAATATATGACACTTAATAAATGACAAAAGTTAGAAATAGAATTTTCCTGTAACTTATTAGAAATACAGTAAACTAAAAAGCAAACTTTTGCCTGTAAAGATGATGATGATGTCTTACCTGTGTGTAATGAACCATGACTTTAAAAGTGTTAAGTACAGCAGAAATCACAAATATGCATACTTAAATAAAAGATACTTGTTCAAAAGATAAAAACCACAAGTTATTTTTATTTCAAAATACCTTTGTTGTATGCTACTTCTTCAAAACAAGAACTAGTTTTCACAGTTAAAGAATACTTAACAAAAACAGAATAAACAGAAATAAAATCTGGATAACACATTTTAAAAATAACCTACAAGTCTTCCACTTATATTCCAACTATGTTCACTTGAAATTTCACCTACTCATTACAGTAGTTTATTACATGTTCATTTTTGTAATTCCTATTATAAAAATAGTTAAGTATACACACGATTTTTAAAAAATAAAAGTAAAATGTAGAAAAAATATTCAGGGTCACCTCTTAAATGTTTTTCCCTTTGATCTTCCAAAGTGTAACTGCAGCACTTAGTCATGTAGGCTGTTCTAAAAATAACCATTGGCCTGATATGTGATACATCTGACAAATACGGTAAAAAAAATAGCCACTAGCTAATTGCTAGGAGAGGTCTGCTATCTGCTGTACAAATATAACTTGTATGCATGTGCCACAGAAAAAAAAATTAATTAGTGAGTGATTTCATTACTGTTCAGTAGTTTGCCTTAGCTTTAATGTCTGCCAACCATGACATTTAAATAAAAATACATCTGAAATTCAGCAGCTTAGTGGGGTTTTCAGCTACTAGAGTAACAATAAAATAGTTGCAGTAAACAAAACTGTGTATTATGTCTAAGGCGTATTTGAGAAATAAATTGATACTGTAGTGGTAGTATTACCACATCCTACTTCATAATGTCACACTGTTATTTCACATGGATCAAGTACAACACTGTATCAATTTAAAACTTGGATCAATATTTTAAAAAATAGTTGATATAAATTGGGGGATGAAAGAAAACTATCAATCCACCTCTATAAAAAGACATGAAGGCATATAGGAGAAAGAATCATGAACAAAAGACAACAGCATCAAAAAGAAAAATTCTGAACTGGAATATGCATCTCAGGGGTAAATACTGTTAATATTGGCAGAAAATCATGAAGCTATGCCAGTTTACCTGGCCACTCATTGCACTCCATGTATTTTTCCAGTTAGTTCCTTCCAAGTAGAAGGCAAGTTACTCCAATTTCACTTCTCTCTCCTTCCAAATTCCCCCCAAAAGTGAAAAATTACAGAACTTTTACTTTACCATGATGATGGAAGAGCATTCAGTTTGCTGAAATCCACCTTCAGGAAAAACAGTAACAAGTTGATAACAGAAATATCTTTAAAGATGAAGAGCCATTTTAATGGATTTCAGCTCTTACAGAACTAGAGAAAAAGAAAGAGACATTCCAGGGATGTCTCTTAAAAAAAATATCTCTTATTGCATTAAAGGGAATGTTAAAAAAACCCAACAAGCTATTTCGATTGCTGACCAAATGAATCCTGAAGACATAAAATTTTGTCTTCAGATATATCTGGCATTTGTTTGAATGGAATGCATTTCAAGTAAGCAACCAGCATGCAAGTAGGTAGACCTTACTCATGTCAGAGGAGGAAAACTTGTTGTATTACATCAGAAGTCACATCTAACTAAATTCTAATCATAATATTCTTTCAGCGTTTTTTTTTAGGAATTACCTAAAGATCCCTGTAACTGAAAGAGTATGCCATAATAATGTCAATTTAAAATTGGCAAACACATCAAAATGTATTTTAAAACTTAAGTAATTCACTCTAGTGAGGATGCAACTGTAATCACTAACCTGAAAGTCTTAAAAAATAACCGAACAAAAAAGACTGTATGATCAATAAACTTGTAAAATGTCATATCACCACAGTAATAAGGATAGTATGTGCTGGAGAAAACAAAAATTAACACCAAAGATGTTAATTTAAAAATATCTCATAGCGATGGAGGGCCACTGTACCCACCACAGCAAGTACTACTACTTAGGCTGAGGTAAACTTTTTGCTTAAAGAAAAAGACTTAGCAAGCTACTGAACACTGAAGACCATGCTTATCAGAAAAGGAACTAACAATTACTCTGCCAGTGTTAACATTATTAGAGCTAAGCTTTTTATAGTCAAGACAGTTTTAGGATTTTATACTTAATTACAAAATCATTTGCATTAATAGATCTAAAAGCTTCTAAAGCAAGCTCTTACTGAAATCTTAGAGAGCTTAAAAAAGTATTATATTCTTTGCATCCTAGTTTCTCAGTATTGAAAACTTAAGCCTCTCAAATCTGAATAAAAATTAACTATAATCAACTAAAGCAGAAGTTGTCTATATAATTATCAGAGGCCAAGACTTACAGACTTCAAATAAATTCCTCTGCAACTCCTGCACATTTGCAGGACTACATCTGAATCATACTCATTCCGATAGGTAAAAGTACCTTGCGTGCTATCGGCTCTTGACCTTCCATCAGTGTGTACCAGCTAACTAGCCTATTCCAGCCTTCAGTTGGTAAAAGGATGTAGTCCAGCTCATCAATGAGATGTTCCTTGAGAGACTGAGAATCACCATCTAGAAAAGAGAAAGACATTTTTACTGGAATACTGTGATTCTGTTACTTGAGTTTTTAATGTAACGTTTTCCAGAAAATATTTTTCTCAATATTTATACAAGTCTCAGTTATGTTATCGGTATTACGGCGTCCAAAGCAAAAGTTTCTGAAACTATTCAGGCAAGTCATACAGTTCATGAATAGCACATCTATTGCAGGTACCATTCCTACACTCAGGAACCCAAATGACAAGTCTATATCCTCATGCAATCATAAGTTGTGATATGCAAACATAAGTTGTTCTCACACATCATCATAGCCAATCCATTTCCCTAAACACTTTGTAAACATTTCCACATCACCATGGATACTTCCAGATGTAGCACTTGAAAGAAGTACAAAGTGGCAACATTTTACAAAGTAGCTTGCCATTAGCTTCCCTTCAATCCTTATTACAGTAGTATTATTACTATACATGTAAGAGATGATGCCAGATCTGAGCCAATGTGAAGCCCCAGACAATTAGGGCAACTATCTTTTTCCATTAGGAAGCACCCAACTACAGACCAGCAAACTCGCTTCGTCTGCTGGGAGATCAAACAGGGAAACCCACACATTCAGCTCCAAAGAATGAATCAGGATGACAAACATAATGAAATATGAAGAATATACTGCAATAAATATGCAGTCTATTTATTTTCATCTGCACAATTTAAACAGTGTAAAAGTAACCTTAAATAATCTCAAAATGCCTCTTTTAAGCAAACAGCTCTACTTTTAAGCAAAAAGAATACTGCTACCTCCATTTTTCTACAAAGACAAGAATAAGTGCATGCTATGTGTATATGAAAAGCACAGAGTCCTTTCATTTGATCATATTTCTGTACTCTTGTTTCTCCTTGGTACAGATTTAACAAACACAGCGCAAAGTGATTTCAATTTAAAAAAATAATTATTATCCTGAGCATTAAAATGGGCACACTTAAAAATTAAAGCTCTTTTAAAAACACTTCAAATTTTTTTTAATTATTTTTAAGAATTTAACAAAGCCTGTTTCATAACCTTTTCTGTAGGCCAGCAGCACTACTGAGGACACTTAAGAGATGTTTAAGAGATGCATCCACTTCCTGAACAAGATTCATCTTACCAAGACTGTAAGTCTCTTTACTTCACCCATACTGCTGCAATTGGTTTAACAGGTTTATGATTTTAAGGGAAAATACAGGGAAAAAAAAGCAATGCTTTTTGCTTTAATCACCCAAATAGAAAAAATATGGGCCAGGAAAGACACATAGCTTACTTGTGCTCCTATTATCACTGGTGCTGACTCTCTCTTTCTTCAACCAAGTACTCTAATGTGCGAGAAAAACATGGGAGATGCATATTGTTCTTGGATCACGTATTTTATGTTTTTAGTATCTGTTACTACTATTAGCTGCTCAGAAAGGGCATAAAGGCAGTTATATATAACCTGTGTGGTTTAGAGGTGACTTCATACAGTCAAGAAGGTGTGATACAGTTTGCATACATTTTCTCTGATAAAATTGTCAATCTGCAAAGAGCTAAAAAAAAATAAAATTAATAATCCTGCAACAACAAAACTGCCAGCAGCCTGCTATCAGAATTATGAAGTTATATTTTAGAAAATGGGATAATCAACTTCAGAAATAGCTGAAGTATTTGCAATAATTTTTGCAAGAAAAAACCCACAAGTGCAACATAGAAGGCCTCAAAGGAAAATGGAAGAAAACCTCTGACTTTGGGAGACATACTACATAAGTTTCTCAAGTAAAATGTAAAATGGAATTGCACATTAGTACCTCAGTAAACATACAGGTAAATAAAAATTCAGTTATTTATGGAGAGGAATATAATTAATGTGATCTAATAAATGAGACTTCCATCAGTTAATCTGTTCAAAATGTACTTTAAATTTTTCCTCCTCAGTCTGTTTCTTCCCACCTGTAAATGTAATAATTTTCAAGACTGAAATTTTGTTTCAAAACTGTCTTTATTAGGAAAAAATCTACATGCAAGAACTATAAAAGACACTTGCTGAACCAATTCACGCACTATCAATTTTTATGTGGCCCACTCACTATTATGCATATGGTGGCTCCATTATAAATGGGAGCAAGGTATGGGATTAAAAAAATAAACAAATCCACAAACACATGTTCAGATTCCCATACCACTTCAAAAATGCTCATACTGTATTTCTGTACTAACTGATATTGCTACAGGAGTTTATAGTGAGAAGATGCAATTTGGATTCCATTCTGTCTACAACCCTCAATCATTCTTCCAGTATAATTTTTTCAGAACCTTATTCCAACATATTAGTTCCCCAACTCTGATGACTCAGTTCCTAATATGCTACACCCTACTCTACGACAAACAATCAGCTGTTCTCAACGACTACTTCCTTGAGCTTACTTTGCTAACCTAAAGGTGACCATGTATCTCTCACTCTGAAGACAACGTCTGTGCATTCCACTAGTAACACATTTTTGCATATGTTGAGATTAACCAAAATCTCTGTTACTTTTCACTGTACCCGCTTCATTCAAATATTCTTGAAATAAGGACCAACATTTAAGTAACAGAAGTACAACATACAGCTTAAATTTCCTGGAGTCAGTCTTTCTTGAATCTAATAATAGTTTTCCTTAACAGTGCATTACATAGCAAATAACTGAGAAAGCATGTCCATTTTAGATTGTTTGGTTTAAAAATCACATGTAAATTTTCAGATTCAATGCTTAAGAGCAGTATGGGAGTAACTAGGCAATATTACATGCCATAGACAAGATTAAAACCCAAGCATTTTCAGGTTCGATTTATGCTATACAGGAAACCTTGAAGAGAGGATTGCTGCTTTGCAGCAGGTGAAGACAACTACTATTTGCTGAGCACTAACACTGTTAATTTTAAAACCGCCCTCTTACAGGAAGAGTAGATCTCAGACAGTAACTGGATGCATGGTATCACTGCTAATGCAGAGCCACAGTGTTAGAATCATGAATGAGAGAAAAGTGGAGTTTATAAACCCCGATGCTGTGTTTATTTTTAAAATATATTGACAGTGTCAAAATAGTAATAAGAATACTGGATTACTGGAACAGGCTGCCCAGAGAGGTTGTGAAGTCTCCTTCTCTGGAGACATTCAAGACAAATCTGGACACATTCCTGTGTGATCTAGTCCAGATCCCGCTTGGGCAGGGGGTTGGACTAGATGATCTCTCAAGGTCCCTTCCAACTCCAGACATTCTGTGATTCTGTTAATACAGGTTTTCAGGAGCTTTTAGCAAAACATATAACATGACTTTAGATTTGGACAGCTAGCCTTAATAGAGCTTCATATCCACAGTAACTTTAAACATATATCTCAATACATATGCAGATTAAGTTATAAATAATACAGACCAACTAACACAGTGCTTTGCAGATCTAGAAATCTTTTTTTTTTTTTAAAGTGTGTACACAAGAATAAGCTGATGCTGCCTCACGGAGGATAAAAAAAATCTTGCCACATCTGATCTTGACTGAAAAGTATCACCTGAACACACCTGCCTCAGTGTAACATTTCCTACAAGAATGTACAAAAGATTGAGATCCTCACACTTCAGAAAACAAAACACGTCACTCACCTGGAGCAAAAAAGACCTTTAAGCTTTATGCTATATGACAATATAGCACCTTCTTCAAAGGCACTGATACTGCTCACTGTCAGACATCCACACTCACTCACACTGACAACTACTGCAACATGGTATGACTAGTCCTATGAAAGATACAATCTTCTTTAACATTTAACTTGTAAAATAATGAGATACTACAGTTGAGAAGTTCTGAATTAAGAGTCAGAACTCATCGCAAACCCTATGAAGTTTTAAAAATTTCTATTCCTATGTACAAATAAATTATTACATTACCTGCAATTGCAAAGGAGGAAACCAATGATATAACTAGATTTTGAATCCACTAGATTTTACAGATTAAATAGTAAAGGCTCTAATGGTATTTCAACACTGGATATCAAAAACACATTTTGACCTGAAGACTCAAATATCTAAAAAAGTATTGAGACCTTTGTCCACAAATTTGACTACAATTCAACCACAGTCAGTGAGACCTGAGTAATTGTAACAGTCACAGAGCTTAAACTCAGTTAGAAAAGTTTATAAAATTGGGAAATTATGCTCTATCATTTCACACCACTTATCGCTGCACTGTATAATACCTCTTCTTCAATTGTCCCAGCATTAAAGTAACTGCTCATTCCCAAAAAGATATTTTAGAGTTCAACTTAAAAATGTTACTGTAAATCAACTAATTTAATTAAGCCAAAAAAGAAAGAAATCTTAGTGACCCCAGCCTTGCTATTTGTCAACTTGACTAAATTTTGACTCCCAAGGTATCCCAAAATAGCATTATAAATTAGTGACTTGTGTAGTACATATTCTGTTACCATTGCAAAGAAGTTCCAGTAATGTTATTTATAAAAATTACTATTTGTTAGGGGAATCTACTCCAGTTCCCCTGTCAACAGTCTGAAAACAAACAAAAAGTTTCACATTCATATATTCTGAAATTTGTTTACACTATCAACTACAAAAGACGAACAATCTGTGACAAGCCAATATGAACATTTAGTGCACATTTATTACACTAACAGAAGAAATTACCTTTGAGAAGTCCAGAATTATCAATAGGACCAGGGTACACATTCTGATCTCCCATCTGGTATTTGTCCCAGCTGTCAAAACCAACGTATTTTTTCCACTGTTTGAACCAGCGACTATCCACTAGATACCTTAAATGGAAGAAGATATACAAGTAAATTAATAGCATGCTACAACTTCCTGCAGTACTAATTAATTCACATTAACACACTTGTATCATCAGTCTTGCAAAATGTATTATGTTTTTCTGTCTTGTGTGCTAACCATTATCAGTATCTCCTACCAAAAAGGATTTTATTCTGGGCAGTTAAAGATTCACACTGGGCAAGTACAGTTTTGTAAGACCGTCAATACAGCATATGAGATGTTAAATAAAGTATGCCAAGTTTAAAAACATTTCCCTCTTTAGCATGAAATATCATCAACTTTATTTCCTGTTCTCAAGTTGTGAATTAATGAGTTTCAAGTTAAATATAATTAGACAGCCCTTTAAAAATGAGATATAACTTATATTAAAATATTTTTTCCTGGTGTTTTATTTATAACATTCATATTCAAGTTGGAAAACTGTGTAACTCTGATGTTCTGTCAAGAACCAGAGTCTAAGTGTTTTCTTCCTTTGAGTCAGCATCAACACATACAGTCAATGTTCTGCTTTTGAGGCAGTACTAGATGTTCCTCCTACATATAATTATCAACTTCAAACTTCCATATAAAAGGATATCTCTAAACTCAGCTCCACAGTATTTCTAGCCAGATTAAACTATTGTCAATATGGCTTTTATGAAATCCAGCGATACCTACATGATATATCTTATTGTCCAGAAATTTTTTAATAATATGTTACCAAATCTGTTGAGTGATCCTCACGTTTCTGGTTGGTTTGTTTTGGTTTTTTTTAATATAGACCTCATTATAGCTCTTTCCTAAAAGTATTCGTTTTCATCTGTCTGATCTATACTACCCTGTCAGAACATCACTATTAGGATGAAACACTAAGTCAAACTTACCATCAAAGGTAATCCTAATTCTTTTCTCCAGTATTTGACTACTGAATATATATATAGGTAATATGCTATTGAACATTTGAATCACTTCCTGGTGATTCGAAGACTAGTCTACTAAAACACACAGCTTTATTGGGCAACCATTCTGTAGAAGCTACTCATGAATACCATGGAAAAAAACACCAAATCAAAACATCGACATCAACAACTCTGGCAACAAAGTAGTACAACAATATTGCTTGAGTATATATTTTACTGAATGGGTTTAAAAATAATACATTAGCAGTGCCTTAAGTGCTTCTAAATGATACAACAACAATAAGAAATAACAAACTGAAGATATGTAACTTTTTCTCTCTAACACACACACAGCAAGCTTGGAGTCAGACTCCAGAAGTACTGTTAGCAAACCTCTGGTGAAAAATTACTACCGAGTCGCACTCAGTAAGTGGGATCCTTAGCAGGAATCTTAACAGGTTCTCTTCTCAATGAGCCCCATTTTTTCAGATTCTGCAGAAGGTACTCCTAAATGTATGAATGCAAAAGTCCTTTGGAAAGTAAGAGGAAGAAGGCATTAGAAAGCTCTACATAAGGTCACCACGGGATTTTGCATGCTTACTTTCCCTACATTCCTTCAAAAGCATCAAAGACTAAGTTCTCAAAGGCAACTTTACAACATTTATGACCACAGCATCCTAATTCACATGGTGAATAGTCTTGATTATATTATTAATCATTATATGATTACATTAAGAGTAATAATGAGTCTGTGAACAAGTGACTGCTAGCCCTTGCTTGTAACTAAGCAAATGTAAACAGCAAAGGCAGAGCTGTGTCTCAAATGCTATAGACACAGTTCTGCAAGTTGGTTTGGGACCAAATTTCTCCCTTACCGCACCAACACTGGCTGTACTTCAGCATGTACCTTGACCGCCTCACAGTATAACACTTAGTCTCTTATCTATTCTGCTACCATAACCTAATTACTATTGCTCAACAGGCATCAACTACAATGAGTTATCTCCTCTAAAATTGTTCTGTACACAACTTTGCCCTTGAACTTGCAACACACAATTTCTTTCTGAAATTTTAAACGCTTAATAAAGCAGTCAGAAAACAGCCTCAGTTTTCTGAACCACAATTATTCATTAAAATTAAACACTATAAAGGAATTGTATGTGGAAATTATTGTGCTGCAGCAATGTCATTGTCAACTCCTACCAAACTCAGAAACAGTGATTTAATAGAACGTTTTGAACACTAGGCATCCCACTGAACTGGTAATGAAAAGTGCCAGGCCAGGCTACTTTAGAAATGTTGAAGTTTTGTAGCAGAATTCCCTTGACAAGTTTTGTTTAGAGCATGTTTAAAATGTAACAGGAAACAAGACTGAGAGGCTAAGCTGCATAAAACATGGTGGAATTTGGCATAAAACACAGTAAAAAGATGAAAACGCAGGTTATTACAAACATAAGCAAATTTGAACTTTATTTGTGCTGGAAATAACGTAAAACTTAATTATTTCAAATGAGTAAGTTCCAGTCTCACACACATTTCAAACTTCATAAATCAAACTTGCTCAGCTAGAATACACTGATTTCTTGACCACTTTCCATCATCTATGCTGCTCAGTGAAGAGCCACCTAACACAGCAACAAGCTCCTCACAACAGTTCAGATCTTTATACAGAAAATCTCATTTTGCAACACACTAAAATATCTAAGTAAAGTCTTATTGTCTTATGTAAAAGCCTCTTCTGAACTTTACTTTCCAGGTTCTCTTAACACAGTAGCAGATTTAGACATCACTGCAGCAAAACCTAGGAAACATAAACCTGAATCTTGTGAAATTAAATGAAACAGCTTCAACTACCCAAAATGATCAGCCTGCTACATTCACCTACTACCCAGAGATGGGAGGTGGCAGACAGAAGCCTGCAAGAGGCCTACCTAAATATCTCATGAGTCAGAACCGAAGAATTCAGTGAACACCATAAAGACAGTTGGCTTGAAAATTAAGAAAGAAAGATCAGATCTCTACAAATAGATTTTCATTAAACAAAAACTAATAGTTGCAATTAAACGAGTGAAATTTTCTATTTCCTGGAAGAGAAAAACGGACACTAGACTCTACCACAGAAGTCTGAATTGGTATGACCATGTTAAATAAGGTGACTTTGTTCTACACAGTGCACATACATATATATTTGCATATAGAGTTTGATATTAAAGCTAATTTTTCCTTTACCCTAACTTTGCCAGAACAAGCTTAATGTTTCCATAATTGCATCATTGGTATTTCTGTCTTTTTCTTTTTAAAGCACAAGTAGCAGCAGTTCTTCCCACATTTGCAAAAAAACTTCTTTCAGTCTGTCTGTATAAATCCCAGTTCCTTTTACAACAGCCTCTTAATATTTGACTTATTTTTCTTTAATAAATGGAAAAAAAAGAGTAATGACATGCCCCTGCCTTTTGCTTTATACACAAAGTTATCAGTCTTAGGAATATACTCAAGGCCAGCAGCATTCTCACCTTTGTCCTCCACTGTGGCCATCCAGCGCTTCTCTCTAGTGGCCATAACCGCACATGGTTATGAATGCTGTCACACTCAGGCAACCATCCCGCCACCAAACCTGACAGCTTTGTCCCCTAGTCCATCCCATGACCTCTGCTTTCTTGATGTAAACTTGAATGTACAAACTCTTAAGGAAGGAAAGCCGTAACTCTACACAGAAGGGAAATTATCATATAGGCAACCTGTCCGTTTTTTTTTAAACTAATGCTTAACAAATTACTGCTCCTGTAGAATCATCATACTTTTAAAATGGTTTGTGCTAAATGCTTGATCATACACCTGTAACATAGTGATTAACAGAAAATTTTGACGATTTGGCTTAGCAGTGCAAGAAACTTTGGGCCTACTGTTCGAGATTTTAAATGTGCCATTACCCAATTCAACAGTTAACCAACTTTATTATTCCACATCCAATTAATTTTGCTACCAACCAAATTTTACTCTGCAAAGTCTCTTTATAGTTATTCCTAACTGAAAAGTAACATTTTTGTTTCCTAACACAAAGTGAAAAAAATATACTTCTCCTAATTTACAAATTTGTACTTACATGCTTATGTAAGAGATTAGTATTTCCAGCATTAAAAAGTTTAAAAACCAGCTATGAATCATTCAAGCATGCAAATGTGGTGAGAACTAAATAACACAGTCAAGTGCCTTCTCTGGAAAGAAAACACTGAAGGACAACCAAATCTTAAAAATAAATAAATAAATTAATCACACAGTGTGAGACTGTCCAAGCAAAGTCTGTCCAGCAGTACAGCAAAGAAAAGCAGAATGAAGAATAAATGAAGAACAAAAATTTGAAGGCTACTCAAAATTACTTTTTCTATCTTCTCCTTTCCTGTTTTCTTACTTGCATTCACTAAGTACCACTTTGACCGACTGGTGTATTTTAGACATATGGACAAAGGAACAGTTAAAAAAAAAAAAAGCAGCTAAATTGGTAAGACAGCTGGGTCTGTTTATCCTAGAGTAAAGAAGACTGAGACGGGATCTCAAACACTTCTAAATATCTACAGGGAGGGTGTCTAGAGGATGGGGCCAGACTCTTCTCAGTGGTGCCCAATGCCAAGACAAGGGGCAACAGACACAAACTGGAACACAGCAAGCTCCACCTTAACTTGAAGAAAAACTTCTTCACTCTGAAGGTGACAGAGCACTGGAACAGGCTGCACAGAGAGGCTGTTGGGTCTTCTTCTCTGGAGATACTCAAATCCCACCTGGACATGATCCTGTGCAACCTGCTCCAGGTGACGCTGCTTTAGCAGGGGAATTGGACTAGATCTGCAGAGCTCCCTTCCAACCCCTACCAGTCTGTGATACTGCGAATTACCAGCTCTCTAATAGGATGAATTCTGCAACTTTAAAAGAATAAGTTTATAACTGTAAAGCACTAACTAAAACTACTTTGAAACAAGTAAGAGCTTACATGCTTTTTTTTTTTTTTGCAAGATGCATTCTACTGAAGGTTAATAAAAAGACTGAAAAGGGAAGATCATGAAATCTCTGTGTACTAAAGGGCAAAACATAATACTTTGGTTAATATTGCTTGTAATATGAAGGAGTATGCAACTATCTCTGTGAACTCATTTTTAAAAAGAGGGAAGTGGGAAGTTAATTTTTTTTTTGATAAGGAGCAAATGCACCACTGCCAGTTCTCAGGATTTCTTGCAGACCACACCATACTTTGATAATCAAACCTGAAACAAAAATATTTATAGATTTCATACAGCACTATACACCTGCTGACCACAGATTACAGCTTAGAAAGTACTGCCTTACTATCCCAATATTCAGATCTTGATATCCTTTATAAACAAAAGCAAGCAGGATACCTATGTTAGTCCAATAACATATTTATTTCCTGTCTAGAGATAGATGCTTTTAATTGACTCAGTATCTACCAACATTGTTTATACTTCTTCATTTAAAGAAGTATGGAGGCTTTATTCTCAGACAGATATTCTCAAGAGGAAATTCAGCAGACCAGTTTACCACAATGTTGAGATAACATCCGAAATAAAGATGTAGTGAATTTAAATGGCCAAGAGAAAAAAACTTACAGGATATATTATTAAAGTAGTTATAAATTCTTACAGTGAATTACTGGTTATGTATATGTATGTGCATATACATGCACATGTATATATCCACTTTAAACATAATAGGCATTTTAATGAGCATTCTGCTACTTCTACTTCACCAGAAATCTGATACAGGTCAGAGAAGCTATTCTGAGTCACTATGGAATACAATCACAGTAGCTGTAATCTTGTGCCTTTACAAGAACTCATTCTTAATCAATACATGAAACCCTAATTTTCCAGTAAGAAGAGGGAAAATGGAAATATGCATTCAAATGCCATACACTTTCCTCATCTTTACACAAGAAGGATATACCATGTTAAAGATTATGCTGCGAGAAATAAAAAAAGCTGCAATTACACCATGCTCATCTTAAGGGACCAACCTACTAAAGCATAAAAGCATTTTAGCTAGTTCATAGCTAAAATCCAAATTTCTTCGCATTAAGAGAAAAAGTAAAAAAATATAAATTTATGGACTATAGCTTTTGATCTTACAAAGACATTCCATATAGCATTCTCACCAAGACTATTCATCTACACAAAACAGAGAATGCAAACTGTAAGAAGTTAACTTTTCATCAATGTTAGAATATTCATGATACAATTAACCACCTGAAAACCTTACCTATGAGGAACATTCAGTAACTTAAAGAGAAAAATGTGTACCTTGAGTAAACAAAACTGCATCTGCTAAAACCTAATCTCTTAAATATATTTCATCACTTTTTAATCACATTTTAGGGAGAAATTATTAAAAACTTAAGACTTGCACATGCACTTGAGACTAGGTAGGCTTCACTGATTATGTGTTGTCCCAGACATAAAAATAGCATGCCATGCATTAGAAAAACAGAGATATAAAATGTCTGTACATTAAACGCTATGTTTTGCTGTTAATTTTGTTAATATCACCTAACACATGAAAGAGTTCCAAACCAGCCTAATGTTACAGTAATTTTCTGAAGTGAGGACCTGACTGAGAATGCTACCCCAGGACACCTTTACATAGTTAAAAACGTACTCTATTTTTAAAACTATGATTAAGAAATGCTTGTTGCTTAACTCTGATGTAATCAAGGTTTCACTCAAGCAGGAAACCCAAATTTTGCTCTCTCAGATGTCAACAGTCCAGGTAGTAGGCAAGATAATCAACCTATTTTCAGGGGTGAAACACACCTGGAGGATTTGTAGTAGAGACTGAAGACTCAAAATTTCTAGATATGCCGTTGAGGGGGAAACCTTAAAACTAAGGCAACTACACAACAAGGTGAACAGATAATCTCTGCATCAACAAAGGCTTGATATTTATAGACATTTCAAATAAATCAGCTACCTCAAAATGCTTGATGAGAACAGTAATATAATCAAACTTGGTTGTAAAGTCACTTAGAGACAACAAGTTGCCAAAAGAAATACATAAATATTGGAATAGATCCAAGCCTTTTCCTAAAAGTAATAAAAAATGTGCAGGTACGATTTTATGAAAATTATACTCATATTAAATTGTAGGTATTAATAATATTTGTAGTATTTGTACATTTTAATTAGGTATTTTCTCTTAGTTATATTACGTATACTTAAAGAGATCTACATTTTCTTTGAGCAGGTCTGGCCCACTTCAGTACTCAGTGTTCGCTTCTGAGTAGAGCTTCAGGTCATTTCCTAAGATGTATCTGCTCTCATCTGTAAAATATTTCTTTCCTATCTAATGCAGATTACAACATACAAAGGATAACTTATACTCTCAAGTCCCCTCAAATGCCATACAGGGAATAAAACACGAGGAAATGGAATGAAGCTGCGTCAGAGGAAGTTCAGATTGAACATTAGGAAAAGGTTCTTCACTGGAAGGGTTGTTGGCCACTGTAACAAGCTCACCGGGGAGCTGGTCAGGGCACCAAGTCTGTCAGAGTTCAAGGAGCATCTCAACAGCACTCTAATACACAGAGCTTAGTCTTTAGGTAGTTTTGCATAAGGATCCTAAAGGATCAGCATGGGTCCCTTCCAACTTGAGATATTCTGTGATTCCATGAAAATTTCATAAACCTCCAGAGCACCAGAGAAGCTTATATAACCAAGGTCTAGGCTACCTTTGCAAAACATACCAATTGCAAAGTATATTTGCAATATTCCACAACAGTAGAATTTGTTCATGGAAAACCCGTGCAATGACATGTGGAGCATATAACATTTTACCAAAGTGTATGTTCTCCTTTTGATACACAACAGATTTTAGTATCATATGGATTCAGTGTTATCACTGCAGAGGATAAAAGATGAAATTCTGAATCTTGCAAATATGAACTCTAAAAACATTTTTCTTTCACCAGCTGATGACAAAAAGCCTTTGCTGATATTCCAATCTTTACTCATGCTAGTCTAAGTCTACTGATCACGTAAAGGGGTTAAAAAATAAATTATAATGCTCCTCGATAACTTCTGATATTACATTCACTTCATTATCAAAAAGCAATGATAACTGTTCGTCATACCTACCTCATTCCAACCAGAAGCTATATGCCAATGCTGCACTCCCATTCCCATAACTTTTCTTTAAATAATTCTTTCATTTGAACAATTTCTTGGCAAAGAAAATGGCAAAGCACAATGCTTAAACATTTCAACCTATTTTGCTCTTCTGGTTTTCCAATGGCCAGGTTGTTTTCAAAGCAGAGACTACTTTTGACAAACTATTTTCAATTAATATTATTTTCTTGTAAAATAATATATTCTTCAAAGCTATATAAAAACACGTAATCTTTTACTTCATTCTCATGGTCAGAAGCTAAATAGCTTTGTTTAGAAACATTGTAAACCAACATTTAACAGTTAAAGTCATAGCTATTTTAAACTTGTTTAGCTGAAGATACTAAGCAGACTATATCTATCTTTAGGATGAGTTTAGATCTGTTATTCCAACCTCATAGAGCCTCTACAAACAACACACCGAGAAAATAGCTCACTGCAGGTGTTATTATTCTTTGGATCCCACTGAACTGGGATGATATGGTGATTATTTCTCTAATTTACAAAGGACTGCTCATCTCTGTGATTAAGGATAATTTGTTCAGTTCCTGTTTGTGTTCTCGTCAATTATTGGATTTAAGAGTTACTCCACTATAATCCACAAATCACAGAGCACTTACTTTATTAACTTTCCCAACACAGGCATACCAGTAATGAATATTTTGGTCCTTTTACTCCTACACAAAATATTCAAATATTAAACCACAATTAGTTCATGGCCATACTTATATCCAAATATATATTTATATTGGGTCAGCCAAATAAAATTACTGACAAAAGACTGCATCCATCTGAACGGTCAAGTATAGAGACTTAGGGTGGCCCAAAATGGTATTACTTGTAGCCTTTGCCTGTTAACTTACAACAACAAAAGAATTGCTATCAGCAATCACAACACTTGCAAATGCACCTTAATTTATTAAACAAAAAGTCTTAAACAAAAAGTCTTAAAACAAAAAGTAAATGAACAACAGAACTAACAAATTTATGCAAGTTTTATAATTTTGCATCCACATGACTATGGATACTGTCCAGTCAACAGAAGAAAAAAAAAACAGGACCAGCAGAAGAGCTGGTAATTGATTTCTAAAATTTTTCATTGGTTTGTAACTTTTTCAGGTAATTTAATTTCTTCACCTGTGGTTTACTGCACATTTTGATGTAATAAACCTTATTACCACAGTATTAACATCACTGAAGTATAATGATATTAATTCTTTAACAGCCAGATTGATAGAAAAATATTTGAACGGTTTGACTATGATATTGGTATTTCCCATTGCTGTCAAGAGTCCTCAGTTATATACAGACAGAATTAAACAATGTATAACCTAGAATTATTTATATTGACTGATATATCAGCCCTAAAACTTCAAAAGCAAACCAGTTAACTTTAATATGCAATAAAAACACTTCACAGAGAGAGACACTCATTCCATCACTGTGTACTGCTGGGATGTCATATTTTCTGAACACGAGTTATTTAACTTATAACAGCAAAACTGTGCAAATTGTCCAGAGACAGGTGAGGATATTTCTTTTTTTACCCTCCTCACTGTGCATGAGCAGATTAAGCAATACTGAGGACAAAGTGGAACAACTGTGTTGCTTAAAGCAAATTAGGACTCCTGTTTAAAGGCACAGCATCCAATTTTTGTTCTTGTGCAATTGCAACTGTAAAAATAAGAAAGGTAAGAATGGTTTTGCACCAATATTTCTACTCTGATTAGGATAGCAAAAAATGCTTTATTAATTGACACCCTCAAAATTAAATTTCTTTTCAGAATCAGCAAGTTCACAAAGGTCAATGACTATAATTATTCTATATAACATACAAACCGCAACATTATTTTACTGAAAATCTATGTAAATCCACCAAAAAAAAATACCCAAGGGTCAGACAAAGGAAAATTATATTGCTCAGCTTATTTAAAGAAATCTTAGTCAAAATATTTCACTTCCCTCTTCAGAAATAAAAGCTTTGTTCAACTAACTGCACCAAGCTAATTGCCGACCAACTAATCAGAAAAATTCTCCACACAACCTCCCATGCTCAGTTCCCACAACAGGCTGCATTAGCTTGAGAAGCACTTCACACATCTCCAAGAGGCTGACCAAAAACCCTGATTCAGCCAAAATGAATGGACAGCATTTTTATATTACAATTTTAGAGTGAATATTACATTAACAACCATGCAAGTATTTTGATTTCACTTACAAATTTCCCATTTAAGTAAAATCATTTTTAATGATAAGTCTTAACTCCTAAATCAATGTTTGACTTCCAATTTGTGAAGGCCACTCACCTTGTCTAATCAGTTAAAAGAAATAATTGCACATAAACATGTCTACTGCAAGTACTGTTTCAGAAGAAATTAAATACCTTCATAAACTGTTGTGAAATGCTCTACCATCCACATGAAAGCAGGAGAGGGACTGTTTACAAGGGTGTGCAATGGCAAGACAAGGGGTAATGAAGCTGAAGGAGGGTAGGTTTAGGTTAGATACAAAAAAACCCTTTGCTGTGAGGGTGGTGAGACTGGCACAAGTTGCACAGGTTTGGCTGCCCACTCCCTGGCAGTGTTCAAGGCCAGGTTGGATGGGGCTTTGTGCAACCTGGTCTAGTGGAGTGTGTCCCTGTCCATGGCAGGAGGGTTGGGACTAAATGACCTTTAAGGTCCCTCTCAACCCAAACCAGTCTGGGATTCCATGCAGTGAGACAAACCTAACATAAACCAACTTCAACCTCACTTGAACCAAACCCCAGCCAATCCTCAATTCTAACCTTGGACCATTAACTTAGTGTTTCTTGTTTCTCATTATATGAGGCCATAACAGTTTAAGCTATTATTCCAAATGTTACCGAGATACAGGTCTATAAAATCTCATCATGCTCTCAACAAAATCAAATAAAATCTTCCATTCATGTTCAGTCTAGATACTGTTCATGTACAGCACAATGATGGGTGATCAGATGTGGGAAACACTGAAAAGCCCATAGTGTAAAATACTATTAAAGCTAAGCACTTCAGCATCAAGGTTATCATCAATGACGGTAACTGCAGGGTTTTCAAGCAGGGATATATATGCCCATTCATGAGTCCTCATTGTAACCAGAATTAAAATGCTTCTACGTTTTTTTTTGTGTGGAAATTCTTTAAATACATTTGTGGAGGGGAAATCATTTAAGCTTGATTTTTTAATATCTGGAAATTATTTTTACCCCACTTGAATTTTTACTTGATGTCTGTAGTGACTGAGATTTATGGTTAAACAGGCAATAAAATTTTCACAGTGCAAAAAAAAAAAAAAAGGATATTTTCTTCATCTTCCAAGAAATGGATAACAGTATTCCCTCTGGACTCACCAGAACTTCTGAAATTATATGTACCAGAAACACATCTGAAGGAACTCAGAATACACTATTTTTGTAGTTTTCATAATTTGTAAATCATAAAAATCAAGAACACATTAAGAATCCATCTCTGAAAAGTGATGACTGGTACCACAGTTCATTGGCTCACAGGGCAGGAAATCAACATCTTTCCACTAGTCTACTCCAGAGCAGCTTCAGTTAGTATCCTGACGCTTCAGATAGTGTCTTGTATCTTTATCTGGTTGTATAAAAATCCTTATCCTAAAAGACATCTTCTTCTTATGTAAGTACTTCAGCACAGGACTCAACATTACATCAAAACAGACAAAAGGCTCTTAAAGCTCTTCTCTGAAAGGCAAGATGCCCACCTTCTCTATAACATTTTGAGATTTCTGAACTCATTCCTAATTAACACATTCTGTTACATGTGAACACCAGAACTGAACAGTATGAATGGTTTTGCTAACACATTACTGTGTACAGCACATCTTTTGTACTGCTACCCAGTACTCCCTACTCAAACATCTAAAGGTTGCATTTGTTTCTTCAGCCACCAAATAAACTCCTTGTGATAGTTATTTGTCCACTGTAACAGCCTAATCTTTTCCAAGGTACTCCTTTTCAAAATACAAGTAACACCTATATTCTCATCTGCTCAGAAATTGCTATGGCAAGCAACTGATGAAAGAAGCACAGTGAGGAAATTCTGGGAGAGAAAAAAATTGGTGAAACTGACTGATAAAGTGGTGGGTGCTGTTAGCCATTATCAGTCACTATTACCCATTTATAGGTAGGTGATATTTAAATGCAAGAAACATAGATTCACATTCTAGACCACAGAGGGCCAATGTGTGTAAGAGGTACCAAAGTAAAGAATATGAAAGCACTTCTAATGCCATGCTTATGTGACCGAGACAACACCTCTAACTAAGAGAGCCACAGAAGAACAGGAAAAGCAGGGAAAGCAGGGCGGAAAGTTGATCTTAAAGGTAAAGATAAGAAATTGTACCTTAATATGGAGAGGAAATTACAGAGATACTCAGATAAGAAGTAGAAACACACAAGAATGTGTGGAGTTTTCATCACTTCCTTAAGAAAACTGTTCCTGCACCTCAGTGACACTGTAAAACCAGGAAAATTTGGCAAAGCTCTCCAAAATACCACTGCAGATACATAGGCATTAAAGGACATCATCAAGACCAGTTGGTCATGAAAATTATAGTGGCTAAGAAAATGGATGAACATCAACAGCTCTTCAATTTCTGAACATAGATACAGGAAGACACTGACTGTGTTCAAATTCATCTGCAGCTGTAACAACCAGTATTTTCTCTTTCTAAATGAAAGGTTAAAATCTTCACAAACAGCAACAATTCTCCTCATTTGTCAAGCATTGATATATTTTCTATTTATTTTTATTCTTAGAAGTAGTCATATCGGAACCTAAAAACATGAGATATACAAAGAAATATATTTCTCCTCTTCCAAAACAAAGTTCAAGCTCTTTCAACCACAGAACCTAAAGGTCCTTTGGATAATACTGCAAGACATACTTATATATAATTCAGGTTCCACGGAATGACAATGTGGTTTTTATGCCAAATGCCCTCATGAAAGTAGTCAACATATTTAAATCAAATGATAAACAAAGGAAGTTCTTCTTGGAAAAGCTTGAATTTCATGTTTATTTAAACTATGTTTACAAAAATAAGATAAATGGAAAGAGGGAAGAATCCTCAATCTCTCCAGTTCAATAATTTAATTTATTTACAGCCCACAAAAGAATGCAAGAAAGATCACTAGGACAAAATAGTCCAAAATATTGTCCGTGAATACCAAAGTGTCAAAAGACTGTCCATTTTCTGTGCATTGAAGGAATATATTTTAACCTACACTATCCTCAAGATACTCTTAGAACGAAACAAACTGTACAGTTTACTAAATTGTCTCTTCAAATGTTTCCAGTTTGTATCAAGTCTCTTCCAGTAACTAACTCTAAAAATGTTGCATTTCAAGTCAGTTTCATTTCTTTCTCTCTACAGTGCACATGAACTAATAAGGAAATTCAATGCCATCTTCAAAGATGTGGTAAGACTTACCTCCCTTTGCCCTATTCTTTAGTTCCTTTTTTCTTAGAGGAAACCCCCAAAGCTTTATACTTTCCTTATACAGCTTATTGTTCTCTACACTCTGAATTCTTAAGACCATGGACATGACTTTCAGTACAAGCCAGTAATTTTAAAAGGACTGTATTTTAGTGCTGTAAAGCTCAAACAGAACAAGCCGACATGCCATTGCTCACATCTTTTCAGCTTTATTTACTACTAAATGAATGAAAATTGCAATTCTGAATCATTATTTAGAGCACTTAACCGTTCTGTTACCTTACTGATGACCCAAAAGACCAAAAAGCTATTGTCAAAATACCTTTGAAAAAAAAGCATTTGGACTAAATACCCCTTAGCTTAGGAAGTTAAATGTATAGCTCTAAGTAATAATCCTATGGACACAAATGTATACACATTTATGTAGCTAGATTTAATAGTTCATGAGTCAAAGTTAATAGGACTTTGACATAGCATATTCAGACTCAAATCACTTGATTAATACCAATGTCACAATCACAGCTAGTTATATTTATTTTCATATAATGTTGAAAAGCCTCTTCCATTTAACTGATTTTTTCATGTTAAAATCATTAATGTACTAAAAAATTACATCCAATTTACTGCTTGAATCATCATATAAACTTGTCATAAAGTTACTTTCATTTTGAATAATAGTAAGCATTTGAGACTTATTTTAGTACTCTGAAATTACCCAAGTGAAACATTAAAAGAAAAAAAAAAAAAACAAAACACAAAGTCTCTTAGATTACAAGCCTGAGACCCTTTTACTACCATTGGTCATTTTCAACACTACCATGTGAATCGATTTCCTTTTTCTAGTTGCTTATATTTTTTCCATTTAAGAGCATCCTGTTCGTATGCCAAAACTGAACATATACTCAGCAGTATTTGAATAATGCATCAGAATATATGCTTCTGACACATGCTGCAGTATCAACACTGTTAAATATAGTCTTTTATAGAACTGGAACAGTGAGTGATGACAGCTGAAATGAGGTGGGCAAGCTCTACTTTTGTGTATTCATACTTAAATTTTCAGTAAGTTAATGCTTCAGCCTTTGTCTTTGGGTGACAGTTTCGCACAGGAAGAGATGAAGAGGTTGAGTGGTGGAAAAAGTGTCAGCTTGTTGGGGTTTTTGTTTCTCCCTTCTAAAAAAGTCCCACTTCCTAGCCTCAAAGAACTACAACTACAGAAGCTCAATTAACAAATACATGTTAGAAAGAGATGTTTATTTAATCTAATTTCTTCCAACCGTGGATTATTCTCTTGACAGTCTGACCTGGTTCCTGACAAGGAAAACATTTCTTTTTTTAACATTTATTGTGGAACAGGTATCATAGGGGCCCGTTTGCATCCCCCGGGGGCTGTTCCTTAGACACTTAACACATACACAGTGAAAATAAAATTTAAACCTAAGGCTTAATCACAGCCAAGGATGTGCTTCAGGGCACCCCACCCAAGGTATAGATATAATTTCTGACAACTTGAAAGCGATGGCGGGGCCGTTTCCTCCTTTCAGCCTGCTTAAGGCAAGAAACGACTGGGAACGGAGCTGTGCCCCCCCCGCCTCAGTCCTTGTTTTAGTATTTCTCCCCGCAAAGCAAAACAAGCCCTCCCCAGGGACTCCGGGCCCCTCGTTGTCCGGAGCCGCCATCGAGGGCCGCCATCCGGCTCCGCGCCCCGCCAGTCACGACGCTCCCTCCCCTCCCCCCTTCCTCGTCGCTCGTCGCCCGGCAGGGAGCTGACCTCGGTGCCTGCCCCCGCCGGGCGCCTCAACGGCGCGGCCCTGCCAACAACCCAGGCCAAGCCCGGCGCCCGCCGCACCGAGGCGACGCGGTTCCTCCTAAAAGGGACTGAGGGACTCGAACGGCGGGAACGGGGGCTAGCGGTGCTGCCCCCCCAACACCCCGTCACGCGCCTTTCCGCTCACTCTCCCGGCAGCCCCAGGCGAAACGTAGGGAGCTGAGCGGCCCCCGGGAGCGGGGGCTGAGGGAAAGGAGGTCGGTCCCTTCTCAGGCGAGCGGCACCGAGGGCGGAGGGAGCCGCCCGCGCCCATCACCCCGAGTGCCCCCTGCCCCTCCCTCACCAGGTGTCGCCCTTGCGCAGGGCGGTTTTGAGTAGCGCCGCGACGTCCGTGCGCTGGGTCTCCAAATCCGCCGCTCCTCCCTCCGCCATCTTCTCCCCCCGGCAGCAGCAGCGGCGGCGGCAGCAACGGCAGCAGGAGCAGGAGCGGGCCGCGCTGCATGCTGGGAGTGACGCCGACCGGGAGACGCCCTCATCCCCCTCCCTTCCCAGAATCCGCAGGGCGGGGACCGAGGGGAACCCAGAGAGGCGATGCCCTACGGCGCTCCCTAGCGGTCAGGAGGCCGTTCGCCTCACTGCCAGGAGCACGTGCGCATGCGTACAGCTCCGGCTGGGGGCGGCAGTTCGGAGTGGGAGGGGGCGGCTCGGGGGCTGGTTCTCTCACTCGTTGGGCGTCGAGGGGATGGTTCTCTGTCACGGGTGAGGCAGGCGGGCCTGTGGAACGCTGGCCCGGCATGGGTCGTCGGGCAGGGAGGTGCCTTGTAGGGTTCCTTGGCGGGGGGTCCGGCTGCCAGGAACCCTTCCCCATCAGCGTTGCCGGCGCTATACAGCATGTGCCGGCCGCAAACCCGGTTGAGCCATCCTGCCCAAGAGGGTGAGTGCCGGCCTGCTGCAGCTCTGCGGCCCGGCGGCTGCCTGCCTCGGCAGGGCGCCCGCGGCATCCCCGGCCTGCCCGGCACGGCACGGCCTGGCCTGGCCTGGCCTGGCCTGGGTCAAGTCCTGTGAGACAGGGGTTTGAAGTGTGTCAGGAGGAGGAGATTGTATTTATAGAATAAGGAACGGTCTCCTTTGTGACGCTCCCTTCGGTGTTTTAATTTAAGCGTGTGCATAATTAGAGGCTGTATGCCTTGCCAACAAAGGAGTAGTTTGGTTTCCCATAATTCACTTAATGATACAGTCTGTATTATTGTGCAAATACTGTTGGGAACTTAAATAGGCTGCGTGACTGGGCATTAACGTCCCAAGACCTTTGCAGAAACCAATGGATAGTTGTTGTGTTGGTTTTAATCACTCTTAACATTGTAAAAACAGTGCAACCTGTCATTTGACATTTCACAAAAAAACCAAGTCTGCGTTACATTAGCAGCTTGTTGGCATTCTGTCTGTCTTCGTGCTTGTATATACACTTCATAAAATCAAAACTAAATTTTGGGCTGAAGTGTGATAAATGTTGATTACAAATACCTGAAAAGAAAGTTTGGTTTTGGAGATCTGGCTGGTGTATGTGTAAGGTGTGCAGTTGTGTATCTAGACCCCTTCCGCCATTATAGCATGCTGAATTGTATGACTAACACTGGAAACATATCATAGGCTCCTTGTAGTATAAGTTATTAGGCATTATTTGCTAATAAGAACTTACAAGCTAGTAGCAGGTAGTTCTTACAAAAAATGCCTAAAGATTGCTCTTTAGGTACACACACAACAAAAAGGAGAATATAAGTATTAGTGAATGTGTAAATAAGACTCTGAAGAGTTCAGAGGGGCTGGTGATGGCATTCGTGCCTCTCTAGGAGCTGGAATACAAAATTCCAGGAAGAAGGGCAAGCAAGTTAAAGATACACATTAAATGGTAAGTTATATTAAGAGATGTGTGTCTAATGGATACATTAATGATAGGAGAGAAAAATGAAGGGGACAGCAAGAAGAAAATTTCCTGCTATTTGAAGAATAAATTTCTGGATTAGAATCTCAAGAGTCTGGAAAGAACAACTGTGACACCTTCTCATCCCCTGCACAGATGTATTGACAAATAAGGACAATATTTTAAACCCTGAAAGTTATCAGTGTGCCAAACCTAAAATTTTGCAAAAATATTTTCATGGACATTTTTTTTAGAAAATATTTCTTGATCCACTGTGCTGGCAAACAGTTTCAGTCTTCAGCAGCCTGTTGTAAGACCATCAATGGTTTACTTTGCCAAAAGACTCACTAGGAACCAGCCCTGGCACTACTTTTTGCATTGCATAACACCAGTTACTAGGTGAAAGATCTCGTCCTGAATTCAGTCTATTCATGGGACAGAAACAGAAACTAGACAGGTATTAGTACTACAGATTCTAGGCAGAAGAGTATATACTGTGCCATCTGAAGCACAGCTTTAAGAATTGCAAAAAAGAGACAAGAGTAGCAAGTTTCTGGGACTGACTGCTTCCCAAGAAGCAATTGTGCCTTTTGTAATAGAGCAGTATCCTAAGCTTGAGGAAAACCTTTTCTCTACATAGAATTCTTGGAAAATGCCAGTTAGTGTAAAATCTGTATTTTTAAAAAAGGTGTATTAGCTAGGAAGGAAATGTTTCATAGTACCTCTATCCTAGGTAATATCTGAGGATCTTCAGATTTTGAACCATGTGCTAACCAGAAACAGCACTGAAGATACTGGTGAATAATTTACCCTCTCTGATTAAAACCAAACGTTTGTAAGAGTTATATCTTGCTGCCTTTGATAGAACTGAATGCAGGAGATTGTAAAGCTAGCTGAGGGGGCAGGCTTTCCAGTAATCATTGGGTCTCCACCATTACCTTACTTTATTGCCATCAGATGAGTTTTTATAAACATGTTTTTGTGGTTCTGAACATTGATCCTAAGAAAGGATGCAATTAATAAAGTATATAGCATCTCAGACCTTCAGTAGTGGGGCTGCAGATAAACTGTGTACACTGATGATCCTATTGATTCCCAATACAACATAAAGTTTAAGCTCTCAGTTCTTGTTTTCAAGTCAATTAGTGGGCTTGGCTAAGAAAACTTAAAATATCAACTTTATTTTCGGGGATGTGAGTTCTACATCTCAGTGGTGGAAACTTGTGTACACAATAAATGCCATATAACTTAGAGAGCTGTAAGTGAAGAAAAGTTCACTGATTTTAATGTTCTCACTAAACCTATTCCACATTTGTTAATTTATAGAAGGGAAAAATAGCACTTCCCATTTCTTTTCCTCACTTGTATAGCAGGCACTTGTGTATACGTTGGCTTTTAAAGCTGCAGGTGTGGCTGTATGGATTTCCTTTTTAGTTTGGAGCTGTCTCAGGCACAGAGCCTGACACAGCAGAATGGATTTAGTAAGTGGATACTTTACACATAGTGTTGACACATAAAGTTAAGAAAAAATAGATAATTTTACTTTTGTTCAAGAAATCTGCTGGAACCTTTTTTTAGAGCTAATTTCACTAGCCTAGTATGTTTCTAAAAATTCAAGTGGAGCAAAAGGTCAATTATTAGTGCACCACTCCCAGTTTGTTCCATGTCCCATGTTTGGAAGTTGGTTGTTACAAAATAGTGGTGGAATTGTAAGCCTCTTTGTATCTCTTTCAAAAATGTTTTTCCTTCAGGAATTTTAAATACAGAAAACAATTTATATGCTACAATGGCAACAGGTTTTAGCCATGGTTGGCAGATATGTCAAAACTGTTATCATTTTCTGTATTTGATTTGCACATTAGAATGAATCCAAGTTTTCTCCTGTATGGCTCCTAAATGAACTGTTTGGTTTTGAAAGCAAGAGGTAAAATTAAATACATTAACTATGCACAAAACATGTCAGCTAATATAATTCAAGAGACATGAGTTTTAAAAGGATGATTCATAATGTAGGATTTAAGTAGTAGCTGCTGAAGATGTATGAAACCTAAACACAACGTAAAAAAGTTGGGTTTTGTAAGGTTTGCACTTTATGTGATAAAAATAGGTTGCTGTTCAATAAAAATAGTTGGTGTTTAAGTAAAATGAGATAATAGTGAGATTTATAGGAGGACCTAGTCCAGACAACAGACAAGGTGCAGAAATCAATTTTGTTGGCGTAAGTACACTTGTTTCAGCGTATTCTTACTGTTTGGCTATCTGAAGTATGAATAGATTGGCATTCATTTCATTAACGGTCACTGAAATCCAACAACACATCCTGCTAAATGGAGGTTAGCCAATGTGACACTCAGCCACAGGAAGGGCTGCAGGGTCTGAGGAACTACAGGCTTGTCCAACCTCAATGCCAGGTAGATTATGGAGCAGATCCTCCTGAGTGTCATCACCCAGAATGTATAGGACAACCAAGTGAGCATGCCCTGTCAGCATGGGTTTTTTGAAGGCAGGTCCTGCTTGATTTCTGAGTTCAGCAAAGCCTTTGACGGTGCTTCCCTCAGCATTCCCATGGAGAAACTGGCTGCTCAGGGCATGGATGGGTGTACGCTTCGCTGGGTAAAAATCTGGCTGGATGGCTGTGCCCAGAGAGTTGTGGTGAATGGAGTCACATCCAGCTGGTGTCTGGTGGTAAGGGCTGTTACACCCCCGGCTCAGTGCTGGGGACAGCTCTCGTTAATGTCTTTACTGACAGTCCAGACAAGGGGATCTAGTGCACCCTCTATAAGTTTGCAGTCAACACCCAAGTAGGGTGGGACTTGATTACTTGTGTGATGTCTATGTCCAGACCTGGTGCAAATCTTGTTCTAGTAGCCCCGCTGGCTTTGTGTCCTCAGCTGAGGGCCTTCCTCTGCTAAGAGAAAGAGCCATCCTACGCTGTGAAGAAAGAAAGGATTTTTCTGTCACCTCATCTGGAGAAGACTGGGTGAGCTACCAGATTCATTTTCAGTGGGTGATATGAGTAACACCTAAGGGAACACATTTGTATGCAGAGCAGATCTTATTTTTCATGTTTCTTCCTGGGAACAAGCACAGTATCTTTTTAGTATTTGAAGTGAGGCAAAAAGCACAATGGAAATATTTAGCATTAGCCATTCTAGCTACACAATATTCTTGAGACTTCTAAAACGGTGTCAATTCCTTTTTAAGTCCTTTATTGAACAGCATGTATGCTTTAATTAAATGTTTTACATTGCAAATAAAATAAAAAGGCGCTTGGATGGATAAAAGAATTTGGATTATACTTAAAAAAAAAAGTCTCTGATATTGCCAAACCATGTTGTGCTAAGGAAAGAAGTACCAGACCGAAGCTAAAAGGATGTAAACTGTTATAAACAATGGAGTTTTTAACATTTCCTTGAATTCTTTAGTGTAAATTGCTAGCAATTACAAAGTTGTATTTGGTTTGCATGGCAAGCTTTTGGTATCTGGAGACAGGGGAGCTACAGGGGTGGCTTATGTGAGAAGCTGTTTGAAGCTTGATGCATGTCTGATATGGCCAATATCAGCAGCCTCTGAGATGGATCTGCCACTGGCCAAAGCTGAGCCCATCAGTGATGGTGGTAGTGCGTCAGGGATAACTGCAGACACTAAAATGAGAGAGGAAAGAGGGGGAGGAGGTGCTCCAGGTGCCAGAGCAGAAATTCCACCGGCTGCCTAGAGGACCTCACACTAGAGCAAGTGGAAGCATCTGAAGGAGCCTGTGACCCTGTGGGAAGACCACACTGCATGCAGCAGGTTTGCTGACAGGACTTGTGACTCTGTGGGGGACCCATGATGGAGCAGTCTATTCCTCAAGTTCTGCACCCCGTGGAAGGGACACTCTCAGGCAGTCCATGAAGAACTGCAGCTTGTGGGAAGGACTTACGTTGGAGAAGTTCATGGAGGACTGTGGCCTGTGGGAGGGACCCCATGCTGGAGCAGGGGAAGAGTGAGAAGTCCTCCCCCTGAGGAGGAAGGAGTATCAGAGACAGCATGTGATGAACTGATCCTATTCCCCTTCCCCCTGCTCCACATGAGGGCAGAAGGAAGAGAAACTGGGGGTGAAGTTGAGCCTGGGAAAAAAGGAAGAGTGGGGGAAGATGATGTTAAGATTTGGTTTTATTTCTCATTGCTAGACTATGATTTGATTGGTAATAAATTAATTTCCCAGATTGGTTTTCCTGTGGTGGTAATTGGTGAGTCCCTGGCCTTATCTTGATCTATGAGTCTTTTGTTGTATTTTCTCTCCTCTGTCCAACTGAAGAGGGGGAGTGATAGAGTGGCTTTAGTAAGCTCCTGGCCTCCAGCCAGGGTGAACCTACTCAAAACATTTATGCCTATTTAAGTGTGACTATCCTAGAGACTTGATCTGGCATATTTTTGGAACCTGTATGTGACAGTAATTCATATATACCTGGAGCACTCATTGAGTTTTAATTTAAATTATGATGCTGAGTCTGCATGACCTCAGACAAGCTTGGATAACTTCTCTAATGATCAGCTCAGTACTTGGCAGGAACTCTGAAACTTAACTACACGGTAACATGTATAGGTATGTATAGAGGTAGATATAGGTATATATCTGATTGAATTTCTTGTACATAGAGTATTATTTGTAGAATAATGCTTTGCAACTGTTTACTGGTTGAACTATGATCAGATACGATGGTTTGATTAACAAAGGATTGAGAAGGGAGGCAGGAGATCGGCTTCTATTCTTAGCTGGACCACTGATCTATTCTGTAGCTTTCTCTCTAACCCTACCCTTCTCTCTGTCTTACCTGTCACTTGAGACGTTACCAAGCTACTGGGAACAAGGGATGTCTCTTGGTTGGTGAATAGTCTGGACCAAAACTGGACTTTTATTTCACATTTCATTTACATAAACAGTAACTGAGATGTTAAAATTTTGAATTGTTTTTCACAAGGTTTCTTATGGTATGTGTTGGTCTTAAATTATTTGTTTGATGACTAATGTCATGTTTTCTTATAAATTGGTCTACACATCATTCTTTTGATACACATGTAGATTATGTTTTCAGACAACTGACCTTAGACATGATCCCTTCTCTACTGAACGTAATGGGTTCAGCAGAGCTTAAATAGAATATAAGGATGGTATTTTGTGAAAAACTGCAGTTCATCTTGCAGTTAGGCTGGTGGGTTTAAGGGTAAAAATATGGTTGTATGACAGGTACCCAGAATAGAAAAATAAACTAGAGAATGAGTTGTTATGCATCAAAAACTTGGTGATGTGAATCCTGCTTCTTCAAATGGCTTCTGAATTTTGAGATCTAAATTTGAGACTGAAAAGTAGTAAGTACTGTCAAAATAAGAAGTTACTTAGTAGTGATAGCTCTGTAATAGTATTCTGGCTTGTATTCTTCCTGACCTAAAGTCATTGTTTTTTAAAAACAGCAAGATTGATGTATTTTCCAATTAATCATCCTCTCAGAAGACTGAAACATCACTTTTCTGTATTTAAGCACCTAAGCACCCTGGCTGAAAAGCTGTCTTCTGGGGAAAATATATGGCCAAAGTGACTGAAATAGTGGCTTCACTTTCTTTTTCTTAATGTTTTTATTTTTATTTAATAAAACTGGCTTATGTGCTTGTATTTTGCACCAGGATTATTCATTGCAGATTGCAATGCTTTTGATTTTATGAGGAGTGAAAGCTGTATTAACATCTATTTGCAATCAACTTCGGAGAAATTAGACTGATCATCATTTGTATCAGCTTGGAAGCTGTTTCTGGGTGAAGGTGATTTAAATTTGCAAATAAGTTCTTCCTGAAGGGTAAAGGAAACAGTGATATTGAGCAGCTGCCTGATAAATTCAGGTCAAAACTCCTAACTAAGAAGGCATTAGGTAACATTTTGTCCAGAAATCGAAATTATAGAGGACAGTCAAAGCTACCTCACATAAACATTTGGAAAACCTGAACAGCTAAGCTAAAGTCTGAAAGTAACCTGTGAAGTCTGGAAAACAAATTAATATACACACTTTTATCATTTAGTTGCTTTTAGTAGCTACCAGCTGAACTTCAAATATGATACAGGCAGCTTTTGTTTGTATAGTTATCAATTATTGGACAGAATGATTAGCTAATAACTTTCATAATAACTTTTCTGACCTCTTTTCGCTCTCATGTAGTATATTCTAGCCTCAAAGTTATGAAAAGCACTGGAGAGAGGTCATGTGAACATATCTAGTGGCAATTCAAAGACAGAGCTGCAACAGAGAGGGCCTTACCTTTTCTGCAACATCATCTATGTCTGGAAAAAGGCACGTATACACTACCCATGAAAAAAAAAAAAAAGTCCAGTTAAATGGTGAAATAATGAAATAGTTTGAAAAGCAATTCTATCCCTTCCCAAGTATTTTTTTTTCAGTGTTATAGCTTGCCAACTATATAAAGTGTTAAACACTTGTATTAAATATTAGATTTTCGGGAATTCTTGTAATCCAAATTGGATGGGCAATCAAGGTTAGGGTCCTTGGCATCTTAAAAATATCTGTGGAGAACTGGCACCCAAGTAAAGGGGCCTCAGAACCCTATGGTATTGGAAGCACCCATAATATCATAGAATAAAATATGAAAAATGATCCAAGTAGGAATAAAATGTGGAAAGTATGAGATGCTTTGACACACAACCATTTCAGATTCCCTTTCCTGAGAATCCTTAGCATGAATGTTATTCTGGAGTAATGTGCTTAAACTAGATGATCACCCCAACCCCCTCATCCCCCAACAAAACAGCAAGAATAAGAGAGTCAAACTATACAATATCCAGGACACTTCTCAAGTATTAGGATTCTTTTTAATTCCCTATCCTGCCTGAATAAGGCAAAGACTTGAATTTACAGCTCCTTGGTCCTGGGGAGGTGCACTGATGCTGCACACAGGTTCTCTGTAGGTGTGTACGGTGATGGTTTAATTCCAGCCTTCCAGCCACGGACTACTGCAGTGTTTGGTGCTTTATGGGTGAAGGACAGAGGAATACAGACCTCACTGCCTGCTGACATATACTGCAGGTATGCCTATGCTGAGGAGAGACTTAGACATGTTAAGCAAAGCCCCTGACTTATTTCTTGTGGTGGCTTCACAGGGGCTTGGGCTCAAATTGCCATGCTAAGACTCAGGTATTTCCTTTAATTCAGTGACTGATCCAGTCTGAAAACAGGCCCAAGGTACAGGACTGGGGATTTAGGCAGGGGAAGAAGGGGTGGCAATGGGAAAGTCTAGCTTTGGGAATGTGCCTACCTGTGCAGCTTGACTCCTTGGTGTACATCAACAGAAGTGGTTAGGCACCTATTTTATCTTTTTAGATACACCATCAACTTGGGTTCTTTAACCTCAAATCTACGTCTTGACTTTGTATTTGAGACTAAGTGTATTTTGGTGCTGTTCTCTGCTTCTGGCTGCAAATGTTTGTGTTGCAGTTTTCTGTTTTGTTTTTTTTCTGTTCTAGCTGACACTAAAATAAGTGCAACTTACTTGAAAATGCAAAACATTAGCAATGGAAATGTAGATATGCTGTTCTTTATTTGGGACTTTAATGTAAATGCTGTGTATTCTTTAAGACTTCCCTTGAAAGAAGCAGCATGAAGTACTTCAGGAGATAGTCAGCATAAATCAGGCTCTTGTGCCTTGTTTAAATACAAAGTCGTTCTACTGTTTACATTTGGAACGACCTTCAACCTATGATGTAGTAAACTGGATCATTTACTGACAGTCAAGCCTTAAAAACTAAATTTCCTTTTGAATTTACAAGGATCTTCGAACAAATACATAAATCATCTCATCATCTGGGTTTGTTTAGGTGGTGGTGGTGCAGGAGAGGTGGTTTGAAAGAGCTTTGGGTAGCGGCCTGCTGAAGGCCGCCCCACTGTGAGATGCCGGAGGCGCGCAGGGGCTAGTGCTGTGGCTGAAGGAGTGCCTGTGTGTGCTCTGTACAAGGAAGAGTGAGCCTTTCTCACAGGGCACAGGACCCACGAGTGTGGTATGAGAGACTAGCAGGGCAAAGTTACACTCTATGGATCTTTTTTTTTTACCTCTTGAGATAGACATTTTCAGCGTATTAAGTTTACAGACCTCACAGGAGCTCTCCTCACCCTTCTATTTAGGGTGATCTCTGTGAATTTATAGTTCTTGAAGCTGGAAGCAACTAAACTGAGTATGAGGCAGTGGTTTATTTAAATTAAATGCCATAAAATCACAGAATCACAGAATCTCAGACTGGTTTGAGTTGGAAGGGACATCAAAACCGATCTGGTCCCAGCTCTCCTGCCATGGGCAGGGACACACTCCACTAGACCAGGATGCACAAAGCCCCATCCAACCTGGCCTTGAACGCTGCCAGGGAAGGGGCAGCCACAGCTTCTCTGGGCAACCTGTGCCAGTGTCTCCTCCCTCACAGCCAAGAATGTCTTCCTAATGTCTAACCTAAATCTCCCCTCTTTTAGTTAAAAGCCATTAACCTTTGTCCTAAATGATAAAGAGTCCTTCTCAAGATATCTTGTAGGCCCCTTCAAGTAATGGAATGCCACTATAAGATCTCCCTGGACCCTTCTCCAGGCTGAGCAACCCCAACTCTCTCAGCCTGTCCACATATGAGAGGTGTTCCAGCTCTCTGATTATCTTCATGGCCCTCTTCTGGACTCATTCCAACAAGTCCCTGTATATCACCCTTTTTTATCCATATGTCTGCAGCCTGTCCTTTCTGATAGAAACATGTATGGCATTACATTTGCTGAGAAGATCGTGAGTTTCTATCTGTAGAACTTTTTATTGCCTCATACAGGAGTACTGCGATATGATCTGCCATGGCCTGCCTGCAACGAACACACATGCTTCAATTAGACTTAGCAGGATCCAACAGCCTACTGAATTAATGTCATTTGCTTGGTGTTATTTTGTGTTCAAGAAATCATATTAAGGTCTAGGTTTTCACATATTAGAAAGCCACTAGTGTGCTTTCCATCAGTTTGGACTGAATGAGATAATGTAGCTTATTATGCTCACAGGAGAAAAAACATTTTGCTGGACCATTTATTCATCCCTCCCAGTCTGTGACAGCCCAAGAGACTTTAGTTTCAGTTTGGGTTGTTTTGGTGGTTTGACCCTGGCTGAAGGCCAGACTCCCACCAAAGTCGCTCTATCACTCCCCTTGTAGCTGGACAGGGGAGAAAATACCTACTGAGAGGCTTTGGAGTCGAGATAAAGACAGGGAGAGATCTTTCCGTAATTTGTGTCACAGGCAAAACAGACTCAACACAGAATAAAGAAAGAAAACTCTCTGATTTATTGCACTACACTATGCATACAAAGAAACCACAATCAGATAGTGAGAAGTACANCCACTCATGGGAGACAGTCCTCCAAAAAATTATCCATGTGAGTACTTTCCCACGATGCCTTGGCTCTTCACCAATTGCCCCAGAGTGGGTCACTTCTATAAACTCATAAAATGTGTCTCAGTCCCAGACTGCTGGCCACAGTCTGCTCTGCCACAGAGTCACAAGCACCTCTAGCAAACCTGCTTTAGTGCGGGCCTCTGTCTGTCTGTCTGTCTGTCTGTCTGTCTGTCTCTCTCTCCCTCTCTCTCCATATCTCTGCTTCTTTGCAAGT
>VXBZ01007625.1:326531-340604 GCA_013399135.1 Heliornis fulica | reverse complement strand
GCTTCCAGGGGCTTGCTCCAATGTAGGTCACAGATTCTTTCATATTTGTCCACCTGAGCCATGGTGGGCTCCTGCCCAGGTACCACTCTACGGGCTGCAAGTGTGGTCTCTTTGTCCTCCATACAGGCTGCAAGGGGACACCCTCCCCACCATGGTATCCTCCACGGGCTGCATGGAATCTTCCCTCAGTGCCTCCTCCCCCTCTTCTTCACTGACCTTGGTGTCTACAAAATTTCTTATGTCTTCTCACTCTCTTCTCTGGTGGCAAAATGCATCTGTTTGCATTTTTCTATCTCTAAAATGTGATTTCCAGAGGTGCTGTGACCGGTGCTGATTGGCCTGGCTGGCCTTGTCAGCAATGGAGTTTGGGAGTTTGGCCTTGGGAGCCCAGCTGGTATTTACTTAGTTGGACCCTTAAGACTAGCTGCTTTTTAAAGAGGCTACATTGCAAACCACCACAGTTGTAAAGCCTGTTTCCACTATTTCTTGTCCATTTGTTTGTCTGAGGGGTGGTAATGGCAAGTGGGGAACCTGCTTTTAATCTTTAGAGACAATTAAAACGAGCTGGTTTGGCTGTTCTTTAAAATAAGCAAGAGGTGCATTTGGAGACTGGAGTGAGTACTTTGAAAAATATTGCCTCATGTTAAACCGTGACATTAAAGTTTCATATATTCTGTCAGTGCTTATGATTGAATTCAGATGTCTCCATTTATAAGTGGATCCATTGACCTGACATGTACCATGTCACAAGCGTATGTGTTACCCTCCAGAAAAGGCAGATATGATTGAACTCTGGAATGAAAGCTGTCCTGTCCCCACATTTACCTGCAGTATTGACAATACAGAAGAGAAGTAAAAATGATGAATGAGCTTACCATGACAGAGAGAAATTGCTCGGGGACTGGGATGTCAGTGTAGTTGAGCTTAGTAAGCATATGCTGTGCCAATGCAGAGAGGGTGAAGGGGGATCTTGTACTGTATTGTATTATATTGTCATTACATTATTTAAAAAATAACTGAACAAAGCCAACTCCAACACACCCAAGGAAATTAATATGGATTATGGACCTTGTTGTTGAAGAAGTGCCATCATAATTTCGCAAACTTGTTTACATAAGGAGTAAATCAGCTGAAACTTATACATGTGTGCAATTTCCACGTATACCATTAAGAAGTTTTGCTGGCTATGACTCCCACAATTGATTTGCTAATTATACAGTTGTGTTACCAGACACTGAAATGGTTGTGAATCTACCTGCTGAGGATGATATTTTAAACATGAAGCTGCCAAAGTTTGTTAACACGTCAGTCATGTCAAAATCTTTTTAGATACATTCTAAGTTTTCATAGAATTGACCAATTAAGCTAAACATAGCTCAAAAGGGATCATTATTATAGATTAATATAGATGAGTCCACATGGCTATCATTCATGCTTCATAAAAATTTCATTTAATTTCTTAAATCTGTCACTAAATGTTTATGTTGCAATATAATCTCGGGTCAGGAAGGCTAAGTAACCATTGTAATGCAATGAAACCAGCTTCACAATACAAAGGGATTAATTTAAGGGTGATCATTTAAATAATAGCTAATAAAATCAAACTCATTTTATGTACATTTTAAGAGCTAGACTAATCAAAGCTTAAAATGTGATAGGATAATAAAGCAAAGGTAATTAATTTGGCATAGTAAAAATGCATACAATCAAAAAAAAGCTGGAATAAGCACAAGCTTACAATAAGGGAGAAGTGGTGAGCATTTAATGTTATTCTCATTGAAATCACTGTAGAAATTCAGAGCAACTTCAGCTGGAGTCACAGCAGTCTGGTAGAAGTGTACACCAGTGCTTGTGTGTTTGGCTGTGCTGGAGGGAAACTTGATGTAAAGGAAGACATGTCATGCTATCACCTACCCTCTGTTTTGAAAAGAAGGGATAAAAAAGGGGGGAGAGTCAATCCACTAACATGCAGTTGTAGGTACCAGGGACCAGGGTTCATTGATAAAGACCAATAGTCAATCGGGAACATTTCTGCATACTCCATAAATTCATAATCCGGTAAAAAATAAGGAATCATCAGAATATTTAATGGAACTTTTAAATTGCCCGTGGAAGTTCAGGTGCTTAAGTAATTCTGGCAGAGTTATACAATAAAATAAATGGCCTCATTAATCCGAGTCTGTAACAGATTAAGCTGTCCTTACTTTTTGTTTTGCTAGGTTTCCTAGAGAAGAAAGCCTTGTGCATTTTGGAGACTCATCTGACTTCATTTGACACATGGGGAGTATTCTTAAAGCTGTTCAATTACAGTAAGGAAAGATACCTGGAAAGAAGAAAGAAAAATGACAGGTGCATGTCTCTGAAAATCTGTGCCCCGGGATTACCCTTACACCAAAAAGAGAAAATATTGAAGTTGCCCAGCACAGGAAAAACCTCAATCAACCATGAGATAAAATCCATAGGAAATGAGACTTCATTAGTCCAGAGCTCAGTGAACTTATTATTATTTATATTGTCCAGCAACTTCAAATTTTAGACAACTCTTTTTCTTTGATATGTCACCTGAAGCTGAGATGGGTATTAGATCTCCTGCTTTTTATCTGTGCAAGATTACAATGAAAACAACAATAAAACCCCAACCCAACCCAGTGTTCCCCAGGTGATCCTCCTTCTGTGTCTATATGCACAGGGAGAGGACGAGGGGAGAAGGAAAGTGAAGCCTAAGGGAACAGAAATCTTCTGTTTCAGGATCTGGTAAAGCAGTGTATTATCTCATCTGCATTCTGCCTTCTGACATCTAGTGGCAAAATCTCTCCATTACAGTGCTTGCTCTGAATTCTTCATAATTTCCCCTGACCCAACTGTACAGGTTTCTCTGACATTTTTGGGTGTTTAATGCCAGTGAAAACCTGGCCACTTGTGGATGAGGAGGTAACTGGTATGTGGCAGGCAGCAGCAGACATGTCACGAACCTTAAAGTGTGAGGAAAACAAATAAGATTTCTGTAGTAGGTTTATCACTGTAGCAGCAGTGTCACCATCTATCTGCATCCCAGGCTATGGCTCCTGTGTAGAATGGGCTACCTCTGAGCTGCTTGGAAAAGCAAATTTTTCCACTCAAAACTCAGAGCACCGAGCCTGCTTCCAGTTGCCAAATCCCAGTGCACCTGCATGATGCTGCATCTGCTATGGATGCGGGCCCCTGACCACAAGTGAAAATGTGCATTTTGCTCATTGTGAATACTGAGTTTGGGGGCTGCAAGTGCATACAGAAAGAGTTGATCCCAAAATATATTTACAGGCTGGATTGTTGGGCTGGGGCCAACAATATGACGTTCAACAAGGCCAAATGCTGGGTCCTGCACTTTGGTCGCAACAACCCCAGGCAACGTTACAGGCTTGGGCAGGAGTGGCTGGAGAGCAGCCTGGCGGAAAGGGACCTGGGGGTGTTGGTTGACAGCTNCCCTCACTTCAAGAAGGATGTTGAGGTTCTGGAGCATGTCCAGAGAAGGGCAACGAGGATGGTGAAGGGTCTGGAGAACAGGCCCTACGAGGAGCGGCTGAGGGAGCTGGGGTTGTTTAGTTTGGAAAAGAGGAGACTGAGGGGAGACCTTATTGCTCTCTACAACTACCTGAAAGGAGGTTGCAGTGAGGTGGGGGTTGGTCTCTTCTCCCCAGTAACAGGCGACAGAACTCGAGGTAATGGCCTCAAGCTGCACCAGGGAAAATTTAGGTTGGATATTAGAAAGAACTTCTTTACTGAGAGAGTCATCAAGCACTGCAACAGTCTACCCAGAGAGGTGGTTGAGTCCCCATCTCTTGAGGTGTTTAAAAGACGGGTAGATGCAGTGCTTGAGGATATGGTCTAAGGGTAGACTTGGTGGTGGTGGGTTAATGGTTGGACCAGATGATCTTAGGGGTCATTCCCAGCCTTAAAATTCTATGATTCTATGATTCTATGATTCTATATGTTTAGAAGAAAACTATAATTGATTAAGCATTGGTCAGAATGAAAGTATCTAAATGATTCTCATGATCATACAAGATACATCTCCAAGGACCTACGGCTTGCTCAGTTGTTTCCTGCCCTTACATTATATTTGGGCTGCGCTTCAGAAAATGTTACCTACATCCAAGATCAAGACAAGAAGTCTAGTTTTACATTTACCATGCCCTGTGGGTAATCAAGAAAGGGATATTTGAACTGACCTTCTGTTACATGAGACCATCGTGTGGGTGGTGAAACTCTTCAGGTTGGCCAGAGTTGAGGCAGTCAACATCGTGGCAAACATTTTGTCTGACATTGGCAAACATGAGGAATATCAGATAGGGGCATGTGGAGTTAGGTGGTGACATTTTTGTCCACCCACACAGGTCTGTTTAGCATGGATAGTCAAATACTAATTTCACCTCAGTCAGGTGAGGGTGGACGTAATTGTATCACTGGAGAGAGACGCACGTGAATTCTGAGCGGGATCAGGACATCCCAGTATTCTTCTATCATGCAGTCTGTCCAGGCTCTGAATAAGACATGGTTAATTTAAAGGACTGCTGACTACAAATTTACTCCCTTCAAAGGAATCAGAAGATGATGGACATAAAAGCAGAAAAACTCAAAAGCATCTTTTAGCATTTCCTACCATGTATTTGATGAAGGAAGAAAGGTTTGAGGAGGAAGGCAGAGTTCACACAGTCTGACTTACTAACCCTGCAGATCCTGAGGTCTAAGTGGCAGTAATCCTCTCTAGGGACCTACAGTTTTCTTTCATATTTATACAAAGAGAAATTACTTCTATTTAGACTATTAACTATGTCATCCATTGGCTCCACACTTGTAATCTCAATGAAAGGTATAGCTAGTCTAAATAGAAATGGTAAATTTTTACATGAATGGAATGGACTTTCTTGATTTTCTATTAATCAGAGGCATTTTTTTTTTCATGTTGAATTAATAGCTGCTTGTCCTCGTAATAGCTGCTTGTCATAGACCAAGCCAAAATGCTCCTTGGTTCTCTTTTGTCAAGGGAAAAAACCCAACTATTTACTTTTGGTCTTGTTTTTAAAACCATCTTGAAATCTGCAATTCATAACATTTAAACATCATCATATTCTATTCTTGTTTCAGTTTCCCTTCTCCCTCCTCCAATTTTGGGCTGTTTTGGAATAATATGGTAGATAATATTCTAGATAATACTACTACTTTTGCCGGTGTTCAATATGCAGAAAGATGATATCAAAATACACCTTTTTGCCTTACCATTAAAACACCATAAAATGCAAAGTCTGTAACAACCTTTTAGGCATATTTTAATGTTTTTCATGCACATACACAAGCTGAGCACATTCTTGAGTGCAATTCTCTTTTATTTTTCCTTCCCTTGTTAAAACATAGGTGGTTAATATTCAGAAGAAGAAAGACTTAAAATCTGAAAGAAATACTGAGGGACAGAAAACTTGTTCATATTTAATACACGAGATCCTAAACTTGCTTACTGAACTTTAAAAGATACTATTTGAAAGAATCTGTTGTAACTGTAAAACAGCTCTAGTATTATTTCTTTAGTAAAAATAACCCAGGTAAGTTCACAGTGACTTTTTTTTTTTTTTCAGCAAATAATACACCTGACAAGTCCCTAGTTTATCTCCCATCACGAGCAACCGGAGTTACTAGGATAATAAGCTTTGACACCTTTTATTAACCAGAATTTGTGATGCCTGTTTTAAAAACGACACTACACAGATTAGAAAATGCTATATCATGAGATAATGAATGGCACCATGAATGCCTACAATGAAGTCTAATCCTTCTTGTAGATGAGCTCTTGAGTCTGCCAGCACAGACTGCCCTCAGTAAAGAGGTTTCAGAAAACAGTAAGTATGATTCATTCTGTGAAATCAAGCTTGATCCTTACCTTTACTACACTTGCTCTGCCTAACCTTCTGTTTTCACAGGGTCTCCTCTTCTTTAATGCAATTTAATTATATAAACATAGTTAATTCATAAAAATAATTCAAGACATAATTTTGGAAATAATCTATTTTGAAATTAGATTAATATTTCATTAGGTAAGGAGGTCTGCTTTTTTTCCCCCATTTTGTCTGTAATGCAATCTCTATTGTAAAATTGAAACAAAATTAACAGACATTTAACCAAGTATACAACATTTATTCATTTTGAAGTTCTTGGTAGCATGACTGCAAGAGCTGATGCTGCTTCATACACAGGAAAATAAGAACTACTGTGTTGTATCATCTTAAGACAAACACATGCATATGTGTTCTGTAATACACTATCCCAAATTTTGTCCAGATGTGTTCTAACACTTTCTCTCCTGATTTTTTTCTCTTGATTTATTTCTCTGGATATCTGATTTAATGATTGTTTCTGTTTCCTGCTCTGAGGCCCCCAGGTGTGGGTGGAGGAAGAATTTTTTTTTTATGGAAAAATTGCTAATATTTTTTCCTGGATATAGTTTGGGGCTTTTCCCAAGCTCAAGAATAATACCTACTGTACCTCCAATAGGAAAGTAGCACTATAATTAATATTCTTCTAATTTGAATCTTTTTTGTGCAATAGAACCATGTAGTCATCCCAAAACATTTGGCCCATGGACTCTTCCTTTTGGTGTAATAAAGCACAGACCTGTTGTTTATTAAATACATAAATTAACCAAGCAGATTATTAAAAAATAAAATTTAAGACTATTTCCATAAGGTGGGGAGACCAAGTATTGTTTTCCTTTTGATCTGAATTCTTCTGGCAGTGATTTTTTTCTGCCTTTCACATGGATTACAGTGTATATCCAAAAAGAAATGTAGGAGCCATGGCACAAAATATTGTGACACCTAATTCTTTGGTATCTGCTTCACCCAGAGCAAGACTCAGAAGCTATGCCTGGCAGCATAGAGTCTCAGATGCACAGGTGCCTTATGATGGTATATAAAAGATATAAAAAACTCAGTAGTGACTTGTCAAGAGGTAGGAAATGAGAAATGGGAAGTGCAGGTTTTAAGATCTTTCCCCTTTAGGGAGCTTAGGTGCTTTACCAAGTATTAGAGAGAAGCATCTTTATATTTCAAAATAGCTACAGTTCTCCAGCCTGAACGGATTTTTCTCTTTTTGATGAAATTGCATAAGAGGAAAGATCCATTTGTATGATATTCTGTGGGGTAGGTCAGACAAACATCATTCATCACAGGATTTCTTCATCTTTGTTTAACTATGCTTTGTGTATGATTTTGGGTACCACCCCTGATATGGAAAGATCAATAGGGATCTCTTAAGCTTCTTTGAAGCTCAGGATCAGTGTGTCCCTATGAGTAAGAAATGAGGGAAGGGTAGCAAGAGACCTGTGTGTATGAGCAGGGAGCTCATGCGTAAACTCAAAGGGGAGCAGAAGGTCCATGAATTGCGGAAAAAGGGTCTGAGCACTTGGGTAGAATACAGGAATGTTTTCAGGGCCTGCAACAAGGAAGGCTAAAGCCCACCTGGAAATGAAGTTGGCAAAGAACATAAAGGATATCAAGAAGGGATTTTTAAGTATGTGAACAGCAGGAGGAAGACTAGGGATAATGTGGGTCCCCTGCTGAATAAGGGGTGTGTCCTTGTAACGGGATGCTGAGAAGGTGGAGATACTGAACGCCTTCTTTGCTTTGGTCTTTACTTCAAATTTTCCCCCTCGGGTCTCCTGGACCCTGGAAAGAAGAAAGAGAGTTCTAGAAATGGATAATTTACCTCCGGCTGAGGAGGAGGTGGTCTGGGAGCATCTAGGCAGGATCAATGTTCACAAATCCATGGGCCCTGATGGGATGCATCCACGTGTGCTGAAGGAGCTAGCTGAGGTGGCTGCTGAGCCTCTCTCTATCATTTTTGACAGGTCTTGGAGAAGAGGAGAGGTGCCTGAGGACTGGAGGTTAGCCAGTGTCACTCTGGTCTTCAAAAAGGGCAAGAGGGAGGACCTGGTTAATTACAGGCCGGTCAGTCTCGCCTCAGTCGCTGGAAAGGTGATGGAATAACTTGTTCTGGATGCCAGCAGGTAACCCCAAAATGCAGGAAGCAGTCACTACACTGGTGGGCAGGGCTGCCAGTCAGAAGGCTCGAAACTGGCTGGAGAATGGAGCTCACAGGAATTTTATCAAGTTCAACAAAGACAAAGGTCCAGCACCCAGGGTGGAATCATCCCATGCAACAGTACAAGCTTGGCGCTGACAATCTAGAAGATGTCTTTGCAGAAAAATGTCTCTAGACGCTGATGGACAATTTGACCATGAGTCAGCAGTGTGCCCTAGAAATGATGAAGGCAAAAACCTGAGAAAACTGAAAGCTATTTAGGCCCTTTAAAAAAGGGAAAGGTGAGATCTTACTGTTGTATTCAACTAATTATGAATGGCTACAGGGAAAATGGAGCCAGAGGCTTCTTGGAAGTGCACAGCAAAGAGGTGAGAGGCAATGGACATGAAAGGCAGAAAGAGAATCCTTCACAATGAGGTTGGTCAAATGCTGGAGAAGGGCAAGAGAGCCTGGTACGTAGAAATGTTCTCCTTGGAATGATCTGAAACCCTAGAGGACAGCCCTGAGCAACCAGATCTTTGAAGTCAGACCACCCGTGACTGGGGTTGGATCCTCAGCCCAACCAGACCTCCAGAGATCTTTTTCAAGCCATTTTTTTCTGTGATTCCCATCTTTCTCTGCTCTTAAATGAAAACAACGAAGTTTTTCTCCCCAAAATGATATTGAATATGTACATGTACCTGGGTTATGGTTTTTTTTTTGGTTTTTTTTTTTTTTGTTTTGTTTATTCCCATCCTGGAAGATGTCATTACTCTATGAATAGCATTTATATTGTCATGCTTAAGCAATCAGTGTCATTTCATATCTTAGGAGAATGATTTTAAATGGTAAAAAGAATTGTCATAGTGTGTATCTGTATCACATTTTGTGGAAAAGAAAGAATGGTTACTTCTGTTATTTTTTTTAAGTCAGTTTTTCCATTTTATGTGGAAGCTTTGAAAAATCAGTGACAATTCCAATATGCTAGTAAAAAAACCCCATTTCCTTCAAAATCCAATAACCAGCATGATTTTAATAAATGCCTGTGGGAGACTTATTAAAGAACCCCAGAATAACTTTGCTCCATTGCCTTTTCATTTTCCATCATCTTCTCAGAAGTCAATTCCATTTGTTTTTGTATGTGAATATTTGGAATATACCAGAGCTTTTAAATAACTTTAAATTTGTTGGACCAGATTGTTACCTGTGGTAAAAACATGAGAGGTTAACTGCGTATCTGTATATACATTGCGAAGTGGCCTTTTAAGCATTGTTGGAGTGTCCCAGCCCACAGAACATCATCATGATAACCACAAATAATTTACAGCAGATGTTTTTTTTTTTAATGTGTGCTTCCTCTACCTCAGCTGATGGGGGATGGCAATAGAGGGATGCTGTAGGATGCTGCAGCACATCAGACTCTGAGCCACTACAGGTCTCCATATATTGAGGTATTCCTGAGGAGAGCTGTGGTCTGTGCCCCTGCTTATTTAGTACCTGAAGTTCAGTGTTGAGAGAGATGGAAGACCCAAGTAAAAACCTAATCTTTATAAACAAAATAAGAAACCAAGAACCTAACTGCTAATCTGGCACTTTTAATTAGTTTAGGTTAGTGACATGGTGGGTGATAGGAGGGATCTTTTGGGAAAGGTAAAGGAGCAAAATTGCTGGCAGACAATCGAATGCATCAGTTCTTAGAGTCAAAATCTATGTGTCTGTTTAGCAGCTCAGAACATGCATGCTTCTGAGTAAAATCTGTGTTTAAGAAAGATACACACCAGATCCACATATATGCAACTACTCAGAAACTAGTTTTTATTTTCATGATTTTTATGCTGTGCTGCTCACAAAGAAATGGAAATGCTGAAGCTGTTCCAAACACTAAACCTATTGCGACTGCCAATGCCCATTTTCTTGTTTAACGTTTTTCTTTTAGAGTGTGGAAGAGCCCAACAAATTGATGAAAAGTAGGAAATAGTGACACTAACTCAAAAATGAAACAAGCTGAAAAAAGAGAGAGAGAACATTCATATAATAATTGTGTTTCATAACTGTATTGTGTTCTGAGGCCACAGTATTCAGCTGGAGATTTTCCAGTCAGAAAGACATAAATACAGGCTGTGTAGGACAAAGACTTCCAATCTGGTATTTCCAGAAAACACGGTGAATTTATCATCCTGTGCATGTGCAGCATGTACAAATGCACCTTTGGAGATGAGTCAGGCTTACTAAGTAAGCATCTGTAAAACCAGCTGCACTGTTATAGATGCAACGGATCATTTCTCTCCATGATATTTGAAAACTCATGGCAGTCAGGTGAAGTCCCTAGTGACTGGAAGATGGGGAACATCACAGCCATTTTAAAAAAGGGTAGGAAGGAGGACCCTGGGGACTACCGACCTGTCAGCCTCCCCTCTGTGCCTGGGAAGATCATGGAACAGGTCCTCTTAGAAGCTCCGCTGAGGCACATGGACGACAGTGAGGTGATTTGAGACAGCCAGCATGGCTTTATGAGGGGCTTGTTCTGCCTGACCAACCCAGTGTCTCTCTGCAATGGAGTGGCCGCATCAGTTGGCAAGGGAAGAGCTATGGATGCCATCTATCTGGATTTCTGCAAGGCCTTTGACATGGTCCCCCACAGCATCCTTCTCTCTAAGTAGGAGAGATAGGGATTTGATGGGTGGACTATTTGGAGAATAAGGAATTGGCTGGATAGTCGCATACAGAGGGAGGTGGTCAATGACTTGAAGTCCAGATGGAATACGGCGACGAGCAGTGTTCCTCAAGGGTCTGTGCTGGAACCAGTGCTGCTTAATATCTTTATTAATGATATTGACAGTGAGCTAGAGTGCACCCTCAGCAAGTTTCTTGATGACCCAAAGCTAAGTGGTGAGGTTAATGTGCCAGAGGGATGAGATGCCATCCAGAAAGAGGTGAAACTCATGAGGTTCAACGAAGCCAAGTACAGGATCCTGCACCTGGGTCAGAACAATCCCCATTATCCCTACAGGTTAGGAGATGATGTGCTTGAAAGCAGCCCTGAGGAAAGGGACTTGGGATTAATCATGGATGAAAAGCTGGACATGAGCAACCAATGTGCATCTATAGCCCAGAAGGCCAACTGCATCCTGGGCTGCATCAAAAGAGGTGTGGCAGCAGGCCAAGAGAGCTGATTCTGCACATCTAATCTGCTCTGATGAGACCTCACCTGGAATACTACATCTAGCTCTGGAGCCCTCAGCACAACAAGGACATGGACCTGCTGGAGGGTATCCAGAGGAGGGCCACAAAAGTGATCCAAGGGCTGGAGCACCTCTCCTATGAGGACAGGCTGAGGGAGTTGGGCTTGTTCAGCTTGGAAAAGAGAAGGCTCCACGCGGACCTTATAGTGGCCTTCCAGTACCTGAAATGTGTCTACAAGAAAGCTGGGGAAGAGCTGATCACGAGGACATGTAGTGATAGGATGGGGCGTGATGGTTTAAAACTAGAAAAGGGGAGATTTAGGTTGGATATTAGGAAAAAAGTCCTCAATGTGGGGGTGGTAGATCACTGGAACAGGTTTCCCAGAGATGAGGTGGAGGCCCCATCCCTGGAGACATTCAAGGTCAGGCTTGATAGGGCTGTGAGCAACCTGATCTAGTGAAGATGCCCCTGCTTACTGCAGGGCCATTGGACTAGGTGACCTTTAAAGGTCCCTTCCAACCTAACACATTCTATGGTTCTATGATTTCAGTTCTTCCCTTGAGTGTTGGTTGTACTGGGAAAGCAAATAGAAAAGACACCTAAAAGCATGTCTTCCTGCATGTTGTCCCACAACCTGTGTGTGAGTACTGGAGATTTGTTCAGATTTCCATACATTGTGCAAAGTGATCTGGGACAACTGCTCTGGAGCAGCAGCAGCATCACACTGTAAATAATGATCATGTTTCCCGAGATTTGCACAGACAAAATTCAGAGGTTTCAAAACAGGTCATCGTACCTACTGCTTTGTCTTCTGTTTTTTTCGTCTGTAGTTTGCATGTGACTCGTGTTGTTTCAACTGGGTGATAATAGCTCTGTGTCTTCAGATGTGTTTGCCTGATTTCTGTAACAGCAGGACACCAGTGCAAAACTACCAAGTATCCTCTGGTCTCACAGTACACAGCCCACTTGAGTGTAATGATACATGCAGCTAATATAGGCATGTGCTCCTATAATTACAAGGTGTTCACTATGTTTAAGCTGCAACTGCTGCTGTCATTGCATTTTAGCTGCTGTAGTTGCATTTTCGATGAGCTGTGACTGTTTTTAATCCAGTAATCATACTAATGGTCCTACACTGACCCATGCAACAGGGAAGGTTACCCATTCCAGTATGTATTCAGGATCCCTGCTCATTTTGTGATGGTGGGGCAGGAGCATCCAACCCCTGTGGATCCACATTAGTTTGCGTCTCCCTCAATGTAATAAAATGATGCTGCTGCTGATAGCACAGTCTTGGTTGTTTCAGTCCCCCTGCATTGTTTTCAGCTGTCTGCAAATGTAGAAACACAGTTGCTGACTAGAGAAATGGTGATGTCATTGTATCACCTTGCAAGGAGTGAAATAAAACCACATTTGTCTTTACAGCCAGCAGCCTTTTAATTTGGCTGCAGTCGGGATCCAGGAATGTATGTGTACTGACTGCACTGTTTGCTGCAACAGCTGTATGTGTGACAACCGCATCCCCGGCTACTTTTAACTTGCCCTTTCCATACCAGTCTCTCTATTTCATCCTAGACCTGCATCAATGTGTGTAAGGTAGTCAAGATTAAGCCTTCATTTTGACTTTTCTTTTTGGAGTGCATGGACCTTTAGGTCACTATTAGCTTGAAAAAAAAAATAATTCAGACATTCTCTGGATCCTTACTTCTATGGAAAACTAGTGTGAACAACTGGGGAAGTGTTTCACTTACCTTTTCATTTCTCATGGAGCTGACTATCAGCATCATCTAAGACATGATGACAGTTAAAAACTCAACTAAAGCTTTGTTGTTTTTTGGGTTATTTTTGTGTTTTTTTTTTATTTCCCCCAAAACCTTGCTATTATACTATCTGGTACACATTGAAAATAGGAAACAGATGATTAAGTACATGGACTGTTTGCAAGGGTGTCTAGTGATAGGACAAGGCTTTAAACTAAAAGAGGGCAGGTTTAGTTTAGAAAAAGGAAGAAATTCTTTACTATGAGGGTGGTAAGATGCTGGCACAGCTTGCCCAGAGAAGCTGTGGCTGCCCCCTCCCTGGCATCGTTCAAGGCCAGGTTGGATGGGGCTTTGTGAAACCTGGTCTAGTGGAGTGTGTCCCTGCCCAAGGCAGGTGGAACTAGATGATCTAGTTAAAGGTGTCCCTGCTTACTGCAAGGGGTTTAGACTAGATGGCCTTTAAAGGTCCCTTCAAACCTGACACCTTCTATGATTCGATGATCTTTGAGGTCCCTTCCAATCCAAAGCATTTTATGATTCTGCATCCGTACTTAATGCTGTATTAATTCATCCCCATTTAACCTAGGAATGTGCAAGAATTCTAGGAGAAAACTGAGATTTGCACTCTGATATTACTGTAATGACTGAGGGCCCTTTCTCACCTTCTTTGCATTCGTCCCCTCCATTTCTCCCCATCCCCTTTAAGCAGCACGAACCACGCTGAAGTCAATGAGCAAAGCTATGTTATCTATCCGCACGCACCAACATTTCCCTCTACGAAACAGCAGTCGTGGCAGGCGAATGCGACCTCACCATCCGTCCTTAAGCGGAGGGAGAAGAGACCCTCAGGATCTGACCCATTACACGTTCCCCGGGTACGCGGACAAGGCCACGACCCCACCGCTCGGGCACCACGGCGTGGGGACCTTTTCCACCGCCGGAGCTGCCGTGCGTGGCTCACTTCTCCCTCTGGAGGGAGACACAGTCCAGCTTTTGGCTGCCGGCGCTGCCGCGTCCCTCCTGCCCCTGCCCCCGCTCCACCGCCGCTGGCCCGGCCCCGCATCACCCGGGGATGCGGGGC
>VXBZ01007625.1:214591-325382 GCA_013399135.1 Heliornis fulica | reverse complement strand
GCCCGCGGATCTTTGTGTGTGGTTTTTTTTTTTTTTTCCTCTTTCTTTTAATTTTACTTGATTTAATGGCGACAACCACTTCAGCGGAGCCGGGGGTGGGGGGGAGGGGAACCCACCCGTTTTTCGGCTCAACTAGTACAGCAAGGGTGGCGGCTGACACCTTTGGGCACTTGGGGCTTTGCTCCGGGCTGGAGCCCGGGCGCTTAGTCGTCGTCTTCAGAGAGCGGCTGAAAGAGCGAGGAGGCGCTTTGTGAATCCTTTGAAAAAAAAAAAAAGAAAAAAAAAAGAAAGGAAAATAAAAAGACCTCTAAAGAGGCTGTTCATGACTTCATTTCCTTTTGTGTGAGACGCTCCCCAAGTTGCGGTGTGTGTAGTATGGAACATCTTGTCCATCCACGTTGCTTTCTTTGCATTTCAGTGAACTCATTTACCTGGTGAATACGTTGGGGGTTGTGTGTGGCAGAGTGAGAGGGCTTTTCCCTGCTTCAGTCCTATTTATAGCTTTGCAAGAGAAAGTTTTAAAATAACCTGCCTTGTTCCTGTGGGGCTGTAGGATAGAACACCAGGTTATCTATGCAAAGAGCAAAGAGCAAGAGCTTGCGCTGCCGTGTTAGGAGTTGCCGTGGATGGCTCTTTGTGCGTTTCATCCTTATTGGGAGGTAAAATCATCGATTAAAGCATTTTAAATTATATGTCTAGCTACAGTTGTCTCTTTCCAGCTTTTGCTTGGAGATTATCAGCATTTTTTTTTTTTAAATAGCACCAAGTACCTCGATTCTACCACGCACCCCCCAGTAGACACACTGGCTCAGTGCATAAAGAACTGTGCTTTGACTCCGGCAGAACTGTCAGTGTAAATAATAAACATACTCAACCCCTATCCCTGAAAGCCCCGTAAAGCACTGAGGGTCTTAGGGTCTTCACACAGCAGTGGATACATTTAAATTACTATTGACTAAATGATAATTGTTATCTAGTTTCTCTGTCTTCCCAAGTAGTTTCAGACATTAGCATTCAGCCTGCTATATGTTTAACACTTTAAAGCTACTTTATGAGCTGATCTAAGTGAAGTGAAATTCATAAATTAAGAGTCTTTTCTGTGGTGTGGAGTAAACGCTAGGAAAACTGTAGTTCAGTGGTACCAGGAATATAGTTTAGGTGAAGTTAGGAAAGAATGATAATGCCTACTAAGGCATTATCGGGGTGGTAAAGGTTACATCTCTCATTATACTTTCTCACAATTGTGCAGTCATTTCATACCGATGCCTAAATAGTTTTGTGAATTTATAATTAACAGTAGTAAAGCAATTCATATAAATTTTATTATTAACACTGGATTTCAGAGAGCTGTTACATTGAAAGCTGTGTGGGTTTTTTTGTTTCATAAAGTCTCAATTTCCCAAACTACAGTACTGTTATTCTTATGAATGCAAACTACCTAAGTGCCATAATTGCGGTGGAAAGCTTTGCTTAGCTAGTTGCTAGCAAATCATCATTACTATTCACTGGTTTCACATGTTGTTTGAACATAAGGGGGCTTTCAAAAATGTGGCATTAATCTAAGATATGCTGCTGGTAGTGGGTGACTTTGAGATAAAATCTTGATTTCTGTCATGCTGTTTTAATCAGCGTAGGACAACTAATCTGGCAGTATCTTTTATCACAGTGGACATACTGGGTAACCTTTTAACCTGTCTTTTCTTATGATCTGAGGGATCTCAGCTTTACATGTTGGTGCTTGTATTGCACTTGATAATTCTGCTGGGGAATACATAAAAAAACTTGTTCTGAAGGGAAGTAAATAGACGTGTGTACAGACGGATATTGGAGATTGCTTTACTAGCATGTTGCAAAGTGATGATTCATTGAGCCCTATCTAGATTTGCATAAAGCAAATAATAATTCACACTGAATTGTGGTGGCAGGGAAATATTTAGCAGCCAAGAAGTTTCGTAATTTCATCACAGGTGATGGCAGACTTGATAAAGGACATCTTTACAAATGCAAGCTGTGTTTTTTTGGTGAACAAAAAATACAATATAATTTTTCAGATCTGATTATCACCACACTTGAATTTATTGCTGGCTGCACTGTAACTTGCCAACTTGTGTAAAACCTAATAGTGCATTAGAAGTGTGCTGCATTAATTATGTTTTATATTTTACCTACAATAAATAAGTAATAGAACACTGCTAACTAGTTACCACACTAAAGGAAAACTGACCTTAGAAGACAGAAAATTGCATTATCTAATACTCAACTACACAAAAATGTGATCACCATCTTGAAAAATTGCTCTGAATGATACAACTATCAGTGAGCAAGCAGTTCTAAGCCCCTGTTTTAACTTTTGCAGGATTTTATTAAAATGCTTCATTAAGTTACATTATTCTGCAGCTGTTTGTTCACTGAAAATTAAAATAAAAATCATTAAGTTTATCCAGCAAAGCAATACTACTTCCTTCGTTAAGTACTGAAAGTTCAAATAAATAGAAACCCCCTTTAGCATCAGTGTGCCAGAAACACTGAGTACCTCCTATTTTTGTGATATATAGATGGCATTTACTGATGCAATTCATCAATGTATTTATTAGTCAAACGTCATCAAACAAAGACAATAAATTAAAGTAAACAAAGACTGCATGATGATACAGAGGCTCAAGCAAAGGAAGACCCTGCAAATCTAATTAATGTACAGTCTCAGATTTACAATCTATTTTTAAACATCTAATTTAAATGTCTTTCTCTCATCGATTTTTCTACTATAGCTCCAGATAATTCAGGTAGAAATAGCTGTTCATCTGAAAATGCATTTCCCATTTACCCTTTGAAATGCTGAATTTTAAAGGCAGAGGCAAAAGTTGTGTATGGATGAGTGTAACAGAAGGGTCCTCTGCTAGCAGGGCTGAGTACGGACCTGCCGTACCATTGCGACCATTTGTAGGTGTTAAGAGGGGCATCCCAAACAATGTAGACTTTAATTGCTCCATTGGAGTAGTGAAGCTCTGACATTTTAAACCAGTTGGAGATTTGCCCCATTATCCTTAGATCACTGAATTTAAGCGTGCACTTTAAAAGGATTTTTCTTGCTTTTCTTTTACAATGAGGAAGCATTTACATAGTATAAGAGCTTCACCGAATCCGTTGTAAGCTCACACGTTCACATTTGAGATGCTTTTCGAAAACAGAGGCCCATTCTTGGAACTATTTCAGCAGGACATTTGGCCCAGTGATTTGGTTTTGTAAACTGTTACTATATACTTCAAAGCACTCTTCATAATTCAGTTTGGATTTATAAAACTCACCAGACGTAGGAGCGAATCTGGAAACATCAACAGTAAGGCCACTGACCTGGTGACAGCTATAGAGCTGTCTCCTTTTGCTCTTGGTAGAACTTGGGAAGATAGTGATTTTTGTTCGTTGATTCTTTCTACACCCTTGCCAGCCACTCTTGCTTACCGTATGTAGTTGGTTATTTATCAAAAAGCAAAGACAAAGTAAGAATGGCCACCTAATGCACTTTTTCACAGTGCTAGTGCAAAACAGTCGCATTTTGAAGATAAACAATTCAAGGCATTTTTATGGAGCTTCTTGCAAGCAGTGTGTTTTGAAAAATGCTCTGGAGATACAAGAGAGAAATAAAGACATTGTGCTTTACAATACTAGGTATGGCAGGACAGTACATACTTATATAAAATGGGACAAAGTCACTAAAAAAAGCTTTTTTAGCTTTTTCTTCTGTTTGGATATGTCAAGATGCTGAGTTGTAAAATGCATTGTAGCTGTAGCTATTTCTTGAAGTAGCACTAGAAAATGCCTTGTTTGGATTTGATGCTTGGTCCTTGCGTGGGTAAGCATATATAGGAGTAGCTCCTGTATCTTTTGCGGTATGGCAGAATCACTTGATAAATTGCGTGTGTAAAAAAGTGGGAGATTAGAACTCTTTCTCTTGTTTAAAGCTCATCAGATCTCATAATCTGCCCTATGTTAATTGCTTGCATTTTCCAGTAGTCTCACTCCACGTCTTGCTGATCTTGTACTACAAAACTTGAACACGGGTCTCTCGGCAGCAGGACAGCACTGTATACAGCTGCCTCTATCATGAGCATCCCTTTAACAGCGCTGAGGGGAGAGCCACAGTACAGGGTAGCACACAGGTGAAAGCATGCAGAGATTTTTTTTTTTTTTGAACTTGTGGCTGTTTGGTAATCTCTGATGCTTAAATCACCCACTGGAGCTAAGGCCTCATAAGGTGCTTTAGGCTGACAAACTTCTGAAGTAAATAAATGCACAATCAGAGTTTAACAAGCCTACTCGGTTGTATAAATAGCAAAATATTAAAGATGTGGGTTGGTAAGCGAAACATTTTTAAAATAGATAATCAAGTTTTTAGTTTGGGTTGTGTGCTGCCCTCTTTCTGTAAGGAAGATTTCTTGCCTCAGTTGCAATATTAAGGTCTGGTATTTGAAGACTAGATGGACAACTGGCTTGATCCAATAAAGCAATTTCCTTCTTGAAATGCAAGGAGGCAGTATTGCAGTATTGTATATTTTAACTCACTAGAACCAAACTGCGGTTGCTTAGTGTACTAGTTTTGCTTTATTTTTCCCTTTCAAAATCAGGATATAATACATTTCTAAAATAAATCTCTCAGTAACAGTCTCACACCAACTCTTTCAGAGACAGGAGCACAGACCTCTCAAGTCTCTCACATTTGCAGTGATACTCTCATATTGGATTTCTTCCACTCCCCCACTGCAGTTTGCGCATATTGATAAGACGGAGCTTGACCAGAGATGTGGTCCATCTTGCCTCAAAATAGTTAGCTGTGCAGTGTGTGGCCCTCTGCTTGTCTCTGTCCGACATGTCGTGTCATGGAACGGGGTATGGAAGAGGGTATGGTGCTGCCCTTCGGATCACCAAATGGATTTTCATGCGCATCTGAACATCTTTGTTCAGGACACTCTTCCTAGTTATAGGCTTTTCGTGTGGCTTCTCCCTCACCATGTGAAAGTACATGTATGAGAGAACCTTTCCAAAGCCTCTGATGTGCAGTCTCAGGCTAGGTGCCACCGTCTTTCCTCATGACAGCACAAATGGGACATATGTGAGCACTACATTAAAACTATGTGCTCTAGATCCCCTTTCAGATGAGACTTTTTCAGTGTTTGTTCCCATTTAAGGTATCTGTTTAGCCTTTCGAGTTCTAGGCTCATCATAACCATAATTCATCTTTGACTGTTGTGTCATTGCACTTAATGGCACTGCAGAGCAAAGAAGAGTGGCTCGATGGCTCTGAAGAAAGGTAATGGCTTTCTGTGTGATTTGTATGTAGGAAACTGTTTGGCATTGGCATCCTGTCCAGTTAAGGATGAAAGCTGGTAACATCTGAAGCTTGTCTTGTGATTTATCTAAAATGTTAGTAGTCTTAGTTTGGTTCTTACTGTAGAGGTGTCCAAGTCACAAAAGTCACCACTAGAAAAAATTAGGATCAGTGCCTGCTGTGTGCACAGAGAGGCAAAGCCTGAGGTCTGATCAGGCAAGGCATTACATCTAAAGGTAACTTCAATGGGACTAGTCAAATTAATTATGTGGTTGAAGGCTTCTGAAGTGAGCCTGAATGAACGTGGCTAACTGCTTAGAGTGATCTATGTTGAAGGTGTGTAGGTGAGGTGCTGTTGAGATGACAATATTTCCGTCTGGATTCTGGGTATAAATTCAGGACTTGGACTTTGTTTCAGTGGCTTGTCAGTCCTACTCCTTTCTATGAACATTCGATCCTCTTGAATTCAGAACAGGGACTGTATAGCAGCAGGCAATTTTGAAAGATGCTACAAGTAATTACCCTGTATTATAATACTAGAAAACATAATTACAATCATGTAAATTTTCAAATGTGGTGTTACTGGTGTGGCACTCAAGTAAAATACTACTTTTTGGCAACGTCTAGCGTGTTATAGTAAGCCTGAAAGAAATGAGGTCATGTTTAAAGCCTAATTGCAGAGAAAAGATCTGTTTCAGTACTATCGCAGTAGAACAATACCATCTCTGGACTGTTGTTTAGCTTCAAAATTTCTTTATCTGTGTATTCTAGCAAATAAGCTATACTTAAATAAGATGGGAAGTTTTATCTTGAGGTCTGATAACAGCAGCAAATAAAGTGAGATAAGTTCTGGTTTATAAGCCTACTGGGATGAAGACAGAAGAAATACTGTATTTGTATGCTAACATAAAATGCCACAGATTCAGATATGATATTATCAGCCAGTACACTCAATGTTGCCTGACACTTCTCATTATATGATCCTCCTTTTTTTTCTGTTCAGTCCAGAATCATGAAGGATATCTCTTGCATGGGAGTTAAGGTAATACTTAAAAAACATCACTGCCAAAGTCTCCAAACCTTCATAATTAAGGCATTAGTTTGGTATGTGTGCAATGGATGTTCAAAGAAAGAAGTGGCCATAAATCTAGGTGCTGGTTGATCTTCTGTCTTAGGAAATGCTTTTTCCCCTGTGAAGATTAATTTTCTGTTATGGCAATGAGATTTTATTATTTTTATAAACATTGTCATGTGATTGCTTTGGTTTAACCCTGGTCACTCAACCCCACGCAGCTGCTCGATCATGCCTCTGCAGTGGGATGGGGCCAAGAATTAGAAGGGCAAAAATGAGAAAACTCATGGTTTGAGATAAAGACAGTTCAGTAGGTAAAGCAAATGACCCCCCCCACACACACACCAAAACAAAATAAGGAATATTTTCACTACTTCACTTGGGCAGGCAGGTGTTCAGCCATCCCCAAGAAAGCAGGGCTCTACCACATATAACTGATACTTGGGAAGGCAAACACCATCACTTCAAACTTTCCTCCCTTTACTCCCTCTTCCCTGCATCTTATCCTGCTGAGCATGATGTCATATGGTATGGAATATCTCTTTGGTCAGCCAGTGTCAGCTGTCCTACGCCTCCAGCCTTCTCACTGGTGGGGCAATGTGAGAAACAAAAGAAGGCCTTGATGCTGTGAAGCACAGTACAGCAGTAACTAAAACAGTTAGTCAGCAGTTTTTGTCACAAATCCAAACCAGAAGAACTTACAAGCTACTATGAAAAAAATTAACTGTATCCCAGAAAAAACCAGTACAATCTTCACCCCTTATTCTTTACTGTTTATGTCATATGCAGGTCCTGTACTATCCAGTACCTCCTCATAAATGGCCCTCCCCCTCTTCCCACCCTTTGATACATACACAGATGTCATTCCCTTAGTCTAAGGACCACTCCTGTGTAATGTCCATAAAATGTCCAATGATTTCACTTAGCCCGTGACTTGGGTTCTTTCTGTCACTCAGGGCAGGAGAGATGGTGTGATGTGTGGAGTTACTGAGCGCCAAAGCCAGCTCAGTTTGGGTCACTGCTGTACTTGTGCTGCTTCTTGTAAGGCTTGTCCTCCATTGCTTTGGGTGATTTCTGCTACAATAATTCCCATACCATGCAAATCAAGTCATGGTTTACAGCAATTTAAAGGTGTTTCCATTACAGTCTCCACTCCCAGTCCCTTTGGACCAGGTTCAGCATTGGGATGAACTCCTCCCTTTGCCCCTGCTCTCACTTAGACATATCCACAAACCTCAGTCTCTTCAGGGGTGTACCTGTTGTGGTTGAACTTAGTCACAGCCATGATCCCTTTGAGGTGTACCTGCTCTGGTGTGGCCTTATCAGTGGGCCACAGTCCCTTCAGGAATGTATCTGCTGTGCTGTGGCCTTACTCACAGCCATGTACACTTCAAGGTCACAAATCCAAAATTCAGCACCTTACGAGCCACTATTAAGAAAACAAATTCTATCCGAGCTAAAACCAGTACATCCATCAAAGTATTTTTGGTGGTTGTATCCCAGATTTTGTTTTACCACATAGATCAGTTTGTGGTTAAGACCTAACAAAACTCTGTATAACTTCCCCTTTTAAGCTGCTTGAGCTTCACGGGGGAATCTGAGCCCATGTGCTGCAGTACTCTGTACGCCGCCTCGTGCTTTTAGGTGACTGCATGAGGTTTTAAGGGAATTTAGCCCTCATGTGTGTGCAGGCCAGTGTTGCATGTCTTCAGTCGTGACCCTGCAAATGCAGAGCTGCCTTCTCCCTTTCTGACCATGTCTGTGTCCTCTCATCTAATTGTTGGGATCACTGCCTGCGTGAAATGTACTGGGAGAAAGTTTAAGCTTAGCTCAGCTGATTTAAGCCTTTTTGGCTTTGAGGCTGTGGTGTAATGTTTTAGGTTTCTTTTTTTTTTTTTTTCTTACAGCATATTCTTAAATGTTTCAGAATATCTTTGGAGTTGCTTTGATTTGTTGCATTATTATAAATGAGTATTTGACATCTGGTAAATACACACTTCATGTTTTTAAAAAACAAAGTATGCTTTTAAAATCATACTCAGCAATGTGTACATAATAGTTATTATGTTTTTGTATCAGAAGAGAAATTACAAAATTGCTAATTATTCACCTATGTGATTTCTACATAAACCCCCTCTGTGAGAAAAGTGCTGACACGGCTGTCACTATAGCTGCATGAATACACTGAGTCTCCTCACTGTTACACCAGTCTTTCCATTCCCACTTTAAAAATTGAACTCCCAGTAATGATACTCATATTCTCCTTTAGCTCATCATCCTCTCAGCCACTCATAACCTAACTTTTTCTCCTCTAGCTCTCCTTGCCCTTCCTTTTCTCTTCACTGTTCACTTCATCTGCATTGGTGTCATATGATCTTTCCGAATGTCAAGTAAATGCAGGCTGCAGTCAGCATTACCAAATTGCTTTCCTGCCAAAAAAGTCTCTTTTCATATGCCATGACCCGTCATCTCACTGTTAGCTGCAAGTCATTCTCATTCCCAAATTTACAATATATTTTCTCTTTAATGAGCTATTAAACATTATGCACTTTTTAACTTCATCTTTTCTGACTAACTGCATTCCTCCTGATAATTATAGCTTTAGAAAGAAACAATTAATTTGAAACCAGTTCTGCACAGAAGTGACATTATTTAGATATCATTCCTCCATATCCATGCTCTAGAGATTATCTCATTAGAATATATTTATATTTGGAAGCTCCTTGAGACCATTATATCAGTCCAATAGCCACCATGCTTTCATCAATAATATAGACAAGACTACTGCATATGCTTTTTTAATAAAATACAACACAAAAATGCATACATGGATGGATGAATAGTTAATTTTTGCTATGGCAAAATAAAAAAATAAAAAAGTTTATGCTCTTCCTCCACCCCACAGAGTATTTTGGGTAAACTTCAGTAAGCACAAACACAAATAAGAATATGTATGCATTGCATAGATGCACATTTTGGAAATGTTATGTTATTCTCATGTATTATTTTGGCAATGGTAATATTCAATTTGTTAGAATAATTCTTAAAATTGAGTAGTTGTCTAATAAAGAGCTTGCAAAACTGCAGATGAGTCAGTAATGATGAGTGAGTTCAATCTTTGCTGCTCACAGGTTCTATTACCTCTGTGTATTTATTAAATCCAATAATATCTACTAGTTCAGGCTCTGTAATCCTGGTTCTGCCACTGTGGTTAATTATAGTTAGTTAATGGATACAAAATAAATGCCGTAAACGTGCATGCAGTCCGTGAATAGCTTAGCTTAGCTGGTGGTAAATCCCAACAACCTTTCCCTGAATTCTAATTTTTTCCTCTGCTACTCAAGAGTTCCATTTCAGCAAAATATGGAAATGATTGACAGAAGGAAACTTTGCCCATGACCCTGCCATGTCAGAAGGCAGAAATGTACATTGTGAAAAGACATTGTCTTTCAGGTTTGAACCTTACATTCAGGCTGTAGTAAAAATAAGTTTCTAATAGACTTGCTTCGTATGTTGTGTGTCAGAGCTCCTGCCAGTTCTCACAGCTACTTTGTGGAAACAACATTAAAAATGTTCTGGGGGAGAATTCCTTTCTCTGGACCAGGAGATGTTAACTGCTGGTTTAAATGAGTGAGATACACATATGGTGGAAAAATGTGCTGAGAAATTTTCGAGCAATCTAAAATTCTCGTCACCTTCATAGCTGAGGGGTGTGATGTGTATCCTCTGCTCTGTTGGGTGCTCCAAGTTCACAACTTACTTGTGCCTCACATGCCTTTGCACCTCTTTTTTTTTAGTAAATAGCTAAGTTGATGAGTAAGTATTTAAGCAGATAGTTTCACTTCTCCCCTCATTTCTCTTGAAGCTGGAAGTTTTTGGTTCAGTGGTGCTTTGGTTCAGTTACAATCTTTTCTGGTTTCTTGGCATAGTAACATGACAGACCTAATTCTGTCAGCTGAAATAGAATATTTCTTTCTAGTGGATGATTAAGGTGATTCAAAGCCAGATTTTTCAAGCAAAATATATTTTATTCTCCCAAACTTCCTATGCCTTACAGAGGTATAAGCCTGTGTACACCCAATCATACCAAAACTTTACTATTTTATTGAAAAAAGTAAGAAGCTCTGATTTAATGTGTATGTCCACAGATGTTCTGAGTTGCATATTTCAGTCTCTCTGTGTCTTTTGGTATGACAGCTGGCAAGAAAATCTTCCCAATTAGTGGCCAAGCTATCACAACTTTAAAGTTATTGTCTCTCCACAGAGATGTTTATTCTTCTTTTTTATTTACAGCTGCTATATATTACACTTGCATTTAAAATATATTGGTGTGCCAATAAGTACATCAATCCTAAAAAAGTTTATAATCGATTATATATGCATATATACATGTGACAGTAAGAAAATTAGTGTATATCAGTCTCCAATATCAACATAATCTGTAAAATAAACATTGATGATTTTGTGTTGTCCTGGTTCAGCAGTGGGCTGGGGAGATCAGGTCATGGTAATGGCAGATTGTAAAGGTTTAAAAGTTCATTTTTCTCTGTTTTACCACTTTTGGTGTTTGTTGGATAATTACAATTTTTAAAGTTTGTCTTTGCCAAAGGACAATTCAGGCATACCATAATGGTTTCAGGTATTAGAAAACAGGTAGCTTTAGAGTTAGAGGGGATGATTGAGCTCTGTACATTATATGTTGGTTCTCAAAATGTGATTGTTTCTAGTAGCAATACAGTTCTGTTTAGTCTCTCCTTTCCCCATGTGTCAGGAGAATTTTTTAATTTGTCATTTCCCATGAAACAAGAAGTTTGTGATGGGAGCCTAATGTGAAAGGGAATAGCATGGTGGACAAACAATTACTCTGTTTTATTTTTATTAGTTGTTGCTGAGCTTCTCCAGTGACTAGGATAAAGACATTAATTTTTTATCCAGTAGTTCCCTTCTCTGAAGAAGAACTGAAGTGTCTCTGTTAAGGAACTTCAGCAGTGACTGGAGCCAGACAACAATGGGACCAGACTCCAACAGAAGAAGGAAATATGGCTTTGTACTGTGATGTATGCTTTGTCATACTCTTCTTGCTCTTTAGTGGTAGTCAACATTCCACGTAACACAAGGAGTTGCAGGACTTACATAACACTAATTTTTGCAGGTATTGAACAGTCGTTCCTGTTTTAGAGAAAGGAAGATGTGTCTGGCTTATATTTTTGTTCTGTTTTTATTCTGTGCTCTGATATTGTACGTCTTTTTTTTTAATCTTTAAATTAGGCTTCTGTCAAAGAAAGGCTTTCACTGAAAAATGAACTAAAATCTGTTGTTCTATATTTTTATTTAAATTGTGATTGAATGAAACAATGTTTTTTGATTAGTAACTACATACTAACAATGAATAACTTCTATATGCATATAAAAACATTCTTCTACAAAAAAAAAAGATTTCTAGTGGGCCTCACCCCAGTGAAGAGTAATGCCAATTACTTTAGTTCTTGTGTAATTAGAAAACACAATTCCTTGCTTTTCTTTTTATCAGCATAATAATTTGTCATAGTAATTTTCTGTGAGAGTTTTAATTTCCTAGTTAAATTTCCAGTGAGCTGGATGGGATCACTGAGCTAGATCTAGTTTTCCCCCCTTTCTTTGAGGGCACTTTCTCCTCTGAGTGCTTTCAAGCCCCAATCCCTTAATCTCTCTTTGCTCATAAGACGTCATTTTGCCTTCTCACAATACACACTGACCTTCAACATTGATCTTTCTCAACAGGTCTACGTGATTTGTGTCCAAGGTTGAATAAAACAGCCAGGAAATTTTTAAATCCAGTTATTTTTAATACTAAGAATCAAATATAGCAAAATATAAAATGGCTATAAAGGCTTGCCTTTTTTTCCGGTTGGTAGCCCAGGTTGGTTTGGCTTTTGTAGTTGCTAAAAGATCTGTGTAACACAGTAGCTTTTTTTGAGAAGTGAAAGCACTTGAGCAGCAGACACCACAAACAGGACAGATATGCAGCTAATTTTGAAGCTGCTAGCAGTCTTATTATTGATGTTGGTTATTCAAATAGCATCACAACCCCTCATGGTTAACTCCATGTGTTTCTCTGCTAGTCTTCAGTACTGTAGAGGTATCAGGCTGGGTACCACATACCTCCTGTTTAATTCCAGTCTCAAAGGTGATGAAGGAAGTTTAAAACCTGCTCAGATGGCCTAGATCTGTCAGAGAAAAGGGAGTTGAGCCCTTCACATAACCATTGCAGTTCCTCTGAAATTCACCCTATGAATCTCATGTAGTAAAAGCTGTTTGTGTGGCTGATTTTGATTGAAAAGGTGAAGGAGGAACCACCTTTCAACATTTTCAACACTTATAAAACTTTTAGTTGGAATTTATGCTCTTACCGACATTATCAACTATGGAAGCTGAAGAACAGCTACAATTGTGTTTTATCATAACCTTGTGTTACTTGATTGGCCTGAATATCTTTTTCCCAGTGATTAAAATTTATGATTTGGAATGATAGAGCTAGGTGTAGAGGTAGTCTCATAGGTCTCATAGTGTTATGTTGCTTTGCCTGTTCAAAAGTATGGTAGTAATTTTATTTTTTTAAGTTACTCTTTTTAATCTCGAAGCCTCTGCTCAAAAATGTGTTGAGCCCCCTGGTATTTGGAGAAGAGTAATAATGGTGCCTCATCAAATAAAATTCCTGAGCCAGCATAAAGAAACTGAGACTACCTTTTAAGACATCTCCCTCTCTTTCTTCAAAAAACCCAATCCTAGCAGACCCACCACAAAACACAATCTACACAAGATTAGAAGTAAATACACCTTTAGTTGTGATTCATTCTGTTGTTACAAAAATGAACCTTGGCAAAGCTACATTCAGTTACATGTCCTAATGATAATAGAAACTCCTTCTTTAGAGTCCTAAGTGATATGCAGAGGGCAAAACACTTTGTGTGTCACCTTGTTGCTGCTTTGTGAAGCTTGAAAGAGTTGAGTGCTGCTTGGTTTTTGGTGTTGGTTGTTCAGTCATAGCCTACCAAAAAGGACAGTAGAGGCAGGATTCAGCTTGAGATTGACAACTGAAATAGGTGTCCAGCTGTGACTATCTACATGTGAGTTAGCTGCTTTAGCTTCATTGTCAAGGGAGATCAAGGGTCGGGTTCAGATGCGTAACATAATTTAGAACACTCTTGAGTATCTTGTCTGGCCTCCAAGTGCTACTTCTGATGTATGCAGAATCCAGTTATAATCAGATTGCAGATGCATTAAGGGCATCATATCTGCAAACCATTTCCCTTGAGCATCCAAGATGGTTCTAGATGGTTATGTTCAGGCACCTGAATCCTGTTCCTTATCAATAGGGCTGCACACCCTAAAACAGATACTTACCTTGCATCAGATGAACAGTACTTCAAGTCATGGAAAGTTGGTTATCTTGAATAACTTGCCTTAAATGTATATTTTAACTAACCGTGGTAAGTATTTCAAATGTGTCAAAGCATCTAAGATACTTGGATGGGATTTATAGCAACACATCAGACTTATGAAATGGGTATGTCAAATACCATGTTTAGTCAACTGAACTCACATTTCACTGCATATATTTAGGTGTCTTAACCTTGAACAGGTTGGTACCTATGTTACCGCTGGATAACACAGAATAGTAATAGCATCGTACAAAACAATTATGAAATTAATTCGCCTTGGAGGCAATGTCTGTTAAAATTTTATTTTTTTTTTCTTTGTCATTTAATGATGTAGTCTAATGCAAAATCCTAGCTTCTGAAAAAATACCTTTGGTCTCAATTCATAGGCTGGCTCTTCAGCTGAACACTGAAAAAACTCACAGATTATGAGTTTAGCCAAACTGTGTAAGCTAGTTTTAATGCTTGTGACAATTCTAAGAGAAACAAATAATCAGAGAAGAGCTTTTTAGAAGTAGGTCCAGAAAGGGTGATTTCAGCTTTCCTTCTAAATCATAAAGATCAAGACATTAATTAAATTTTATTTCTCAGGTCAGCTTTTGTTGCTGAGAGCATCAGCTAGAAGGATAGTTAACTTCAGAACAAGCAATTATTGGACTATGGTGTAATAGGGGGAAACGAGAGGAAGAGTTTCCACATGAATGAATAAGCACACACTGAATGCATGTAAAAGTCTGCTTACAAAGTTGCAGAGCAATAAGCCAAATGCACAGTCCTGAAAGAGGCATATTCCGTATTAATTATTTTCTGACACTGGCTTTTAGCATAACCAGTCAGGAGTGAGGTGCTGAACAAAGATAAAGCAAAAGATTTTTTTTTGCTTTGGTTCATTTGCAAGACTGACTCCTGCAAGAGAATCTTTTGGCCCTTAGTCCTTACTGCAGGACACTGTCCTAGTTGTGGCAGTGGTCCTTATGCCTTAATTTATGAGGAGTGGGAAGTATATAACTTCTAATGTCTGCTGGTCTTCTATCAAAACATACAATGAGAACATTATAGATATTTCCTTTGTGATTTTGATTTTCCTATGAATGACGTGGCTGGGATTTCTTCAGTTTCATCTCTTTATAGAATATAGGTCTATTGGTATCAGTCCTCAAACTCTCGTTGTGCTCACTGGAACTGAATAGAATCAAATCTACAGAAAAAAACTACCAACAGAAAACAAAGAAACTCTCCTTTGTCTAGTGGAATAGGTCATATAAGTAGTACATCTTCTCTGCTACCTCTTAGATGATTAAACTCTACCCCAGAATTACACAGAACTTTAAATGCAAGAAGTAGTTTGGTTTATTGTTTGTGTTGTGAAGTGATTCTTCATGTAGGCAGCAACAGTTGAAGGAAACAAAATTCTTGCCCCAAGCCTGATATTATTACGCAAATGCCTTCATTACCAATATCCCCTCTTTTTTTTTCTTCCCCAAGGTTCTTCACTTCTCAGTACAGGAAAAATAATTTTGATTGTATTTTAATTTGCTGAGGGTCATTAGGGCTTCTTACTATTTTGAGACCACAAAGAACCTGTTTGATCACCCCAGTTACTTGTATTTTGGAAGCTTTAGTTGCAGAACACTTGTATTAACAGAACAACACGCAACACATGCAGGACAACTAGGAGATCAGGCCCAGTCAGCATGGGTCTATGAAAGGCAGATCGTGCTTGACCAACCTGATCTCCTTCTATGACAAGGTGACCTGCTTAGTGGATATGGAGAAGGCTGTGGATGTTGTCTACCTGGACTTCAGTAAAGCCTTCAGCACTGCTCCCCACAGCGTCTCCTAGGGCTTGGTGCTGTGGCTGGTCCTGTTTAATATCTTCATTAATGATCTGGACCGGGGGCTCGAGTGCACCCTCAGTAAGTTTGCAGATGACACCAAATTGTGTGGCAGTGTCAACCTGCTGGAAGGTAGGGAGGCTCTGCAGAGGGACCTGGACAGGCTGGATTGATGGACAGAGGTCAACCTTATGGTGTTCAACAAGGCCAAGTGCCAGGTCCTGGACTTTGGTCACAATAACCCCAGGCAGTGCTTCAGGCTTGGGGCAGAATGGCTGGAGAGGTCCCTGGAGGAGAAGGACCTGAGGGTGTTAGTTGACAGCTGTCTGAACATTTGCTGGCCCTGTGTGTGCCCAGGTGGCCAAGAAAGCCAAAGGCATCCTGGCCTATATCAGGAACAGTGTGACCAGTAGGAGTAGGGAAGTGATTGTCCCATTGTACTCAGCTCTGGTGAGGCTGCCCCTCGAGTGCTGTGTGAGGTTTTGGGCCCCTCACTACAAGAAAGATGTTGAGATGCTGGAGCGTGTCCAGAAAAGGGTGATGAAGCTGGTGAAGGGTCTGGAGCACAAGTCCTAGAGGAGCAGCTGAGGGAGCTGGGGCTTGTCAGTGTGGAGAAAAGGAGGCTGAGGGGAGATCTTGTCACTCTATAACTACCTGCAAGGAGGGTGTAGAGAGGTGAGGGTTGGTATTTTCTCTCAGGTAACAAGCGATAGGATGAGAGGAAATGGTTACAAACTGCACCAAGGGAGATTTAGGTTACACATCCAGAATGAAAGGGTTATTTGGCATTAGAACAGGCTGCCCAGGGAAGTGGTGGAGTCACCATCCTTGGAGGTATTTAAAAAGCAAATAGTTGAGGTGCTGAAGGACATGATCTAGAGGTGGACTAGGCAGGGTTAGGCTGTGGTTGGACTCGATGTTCTTAAAGATCTCTTTCTAACGCAAGTGATTCTGTGATTCTATGATCATCAATATGTGACTAATAAGAGATGAAATGCCAATTAAGTATTGAGTAGTGCAGTTTTCTAACTTTTTAATTAATTGCAAAACATGAAAATGTTAATTATAGTTGGAAAGTTCCTAAGTACCACTTTGCGAAGTGTTCTTACGGTTTTAATTGGAAGAAATGATTCAAATAACCAAAGATACAATATTTGGGGAAAAAAAAAAAAAGGTTTCTCGTGCCACTTACTAAGCAGACAAAAAATATTTTCTGGCAGGCAAAATTGTAAAGCTCCTGCAGAAATATGAGTATTATACTTTTTTCAGTGAATAAACATTATCTTTCTTATGTACTTAGTTGCCTCCTTTTATAACAACAAAAAAAAAGTTTTAAAATTTGCTTTTAAAATGCTTATACAATTCAAAAAAACTCCTAAAAATTCCTAGTACCTTAATTGTGATAACTTGCAGTAACTGTTACTGCAGATTTCATAACTAGTGACCTAATCTGCCTTTAAATGTTAGAGTGGATAGATGTACTTGGATTGATGGGAACAGTTTAAAACCCTGGGGCCTGCTCATAATAGAAAGAATTAGCATCAGCAATTTGTACAGTTGAACTGATGGTGAATGCTGTTTAGATAAAAATGAAGGAAGGGTCAACTTTGTTCAGCCCTGGTTCAAAGTAGCCATTACCTATTGGACCAGGTTTTGACCAAGCCATGTGCCTACATATGGCTGGATTACCCACGAGCAGTGTGACAGCATCTGTAAAGCAAGACAGGCAGTGGTTAGTGATGAGCCAGTGCTACATCTGCTTTAGGCCTTTTTTGGCTGAGTTCATGCAAATGCATTTCACAAAAGCAAGTACGAACAGCTGCCCAGCAGTACTTGTGCAAAGTGGAACATTTCTGCTGAACACATTTATGCCACTCTCTAAATCCCTTAGATGGGATGAAAGTACCTGGAGGTGGTAACAGAGCATTGTCTGTAGGAAGCAGCTCACATGTTGCAGATGTGCTTATATTAGGAAAAATTTCTTCTCTGAAAGCATTGTCAAGCTGCCTGGAGCAGGTTGCCCAGGAAAGTGGTTGAGTCACCAGCCCTGGAGGCATTTAAAAGATGTGTAACTGTGATGCTTAGGGATGTTTTTTAGTGGTGGACTTGGCAGTGCTGGGTTAATGGTTGTACTTGATCATAAAAGTCTTTTCCAACCAAAACAATTCTGTGATGCTGTGATTCCATGTGTACCTGCTGTAAACAAAGGCAGACTTTGAAAAAGAACAGAAAATAGAATTGATTTATCTAGTTTTTGATAACTTATATGGTGGCTTTTGTAGGACCTGTAATAATCAGGATACACATATATGGTGTTTGTAGTGACTATCTGTCAAGAGTCATTAAGTTTTTCCCCATATTGAGCAGATTGCATTATTAACTTGGGTACACTATTTGCATTATGTTTGAAGCATTACCTTTGTACCTTTTAGCAGGTTTTATTTTGATTGCTATATAGTTGTATTTATAATCAGCCCCCATTTTTGTAATAAAAAAGGAGGGAGATAACAGAAAGTGGGAAGCCCTTCTGAATGTTTCACCTTTCACTTTCCCAAATGAATATATTAGCATGATTTCCTAGAAAAGGTTTTGCTACTCTTAGTTCATGGAGTCACTTTTCTGTAGCAGCGTAGAAGAGAAATCAGAAAAACTCACCACAATCTTGACTTTCATCCTACATCCTCTCTAAATGTAGACTAGTAGTCTGCTTTCTGGGGAGCTCACCTCATTTTCTGTAGTGCCCTACATCAGCAGTGCTGCTTTGTGCTAGTGGGAATGAAACTTCAACAGGGGATAGCAGATTTTACCATGGAAGATGTCTTTCTCAGAGACAATAAACCAAATCTTCCTACTCCCTCCAGTCAAAGCATCTTTTGGACAGGAGCTCTGCATTTTCAGCTGATGCGTGCCCGTGGTACTTTATGTTAAGGATATCAAGTCCTTATAACTTCCATTGACCTCAGTTCTAATTTGCAGTTCCACAGCTCTGAGAGGAAACTGTCCATAAGCAGAAATTAAGATTGCATGTGTAAATGGTGACAGCCTGCATAACTTACTGTCATTTGTGCATGTAAAAAGATTATGTGCTCACAATTCAGCCCATATGCTGAAAAAAAACAACACTGTGTTTTAATTGAATTCTCTAATTAATTCAGATTTAAACCACATGTTTCTCTATCTGCCTCAAAGAGTCCTGACTTAGATCTTTATTAAAACCTTCCCTACAACTAAAGAAGTAGCCACAGAGGGGTCATAATTTTGAAAAATTATTGGAGATAAGAGATTACTCCAAAGGCAGTCAGGAAGTTCTGGAAAAAGGAGAGGAACCTTAATAAGGGTTGTATTCAAGTGTATTCAAGTAGTCTACTCAAAGAAACTAATCCCCATCTCCAAGGAATCTTGGACCTAATCCAAAAATTGTCCATAATCTTGGACAATCCAAAAACATAATCTAAATTATGGTTTTGCAAACCGTTACTACAACTATATCTTCAGTGGCTTCTTTTTCCAAGGGCTTCTGCAAAACATTCTCAAGAGAAAGGAGTTTGGTGACTGCGCTTAGCGTGTCGTGTGTTGTGCTTCTTTTTTTCCCCCATATTTTCTCCAAAATTTAATTGAAATTTTTGGCTTCAAGCCAAATGCAATTTAGAAAAATTTTAGGTCTTGATCACTGAGCAAGCTCCTGTAAGAACTGCAGCCTCAGTGTGCAGAGGATGAGCTGGTGTTTCTGGTTCAGATTATTTAGCTCAGTGGATGTAGCTGTTATGCAGTACAGGTGACAAGAAGGACCTCTGACTTTGTGCTTTCATTAGAAAGCTTAGTTAGCCAGGAGAGGTTGTTGTGTCAGCTGGGAGGTTAGATACACTGTGGACTTTGGATACTTGCTAGCACTGTTACAGCCTTAAGATAAAATCTTGTGGCTCTTTAGTAGGGATTGTATTCAATGCTTTTTTAGTTATGGCATTCACTATGTCAGTCCCTAGTGGAACAACCTTGAAGCCATAATCACATTAGCTAATCAAAACAGAATTTAAATCACTTTTTCTGGTCTAGACAAAGCTATCTAGACAGCTGCCTGTGATTCTGAGGACCAAATCTTAGCTTTCTGCAGGTGTTATTAGTCCATAAATATGCCTAAGCTTGGGCTGCAGGCAAAAAAATTTCAGCTGAGTGAACTTGTGTATTTTTCCACAGTTCAGGACTAACAAATTTTGGCCCTTGATATGTATTGAATTTTTAAAAATTCTACAGAGGAATGCTTTTATGACCTTGCCTGTAATTATTGAAAATAGTGTATTTCCACATCATAGTTTGGAGAGCAGTTTCCAAAACTGTAGAAAATGAAAGCTTCAATAGCCCTGCAGTTCTCTGCGATGGGAGACCTGGATAATTTGTATTGACCTGTTTTAATTTCAAAGAAAAAAGTAACTCCTTTTACAAATCTTACTTCACTTGCACATTGTTGGATCTCATGGTATCACTGTACTGTTGATGCTTCAGTATAAAGGAAATTTACCATCTACTGTTGGGGATATATACTGTGCACCTCACACCAGGAGCAGTAGAGCATTAGTGAGACCAAGTGATCACACATTCAGGTTGGAGCACCTCATCTTGTAGGGACATGGGTAAATCAGGCTTCTTTTTTTTTAAGGTTGGGCTTCAGTGCCTGTTTTAAAACCTTCAGTTCGAAGGAATGGAATTTCTCCATCCAAGTACGCAACTTGCAGTCTCTCTGAAGCTGAGTGAGTGCTTTCAGAATCTTTATGCAGTCAATTAAAATTACCCACTTCAGTTATGATGTGTCCTTCAAAAGGCTTTCAGAGAGACAATGCTTATGAGATGGGAATTCTGTGGAGAAAGGTCATCAGAAAGTGTTTTATAGTAAACATAGGGGCCAAGCAATTGAACCTGTACCTCTTGAAAGCAGTGTTAGAGGAGTGTGATGATATTTTAAAAAATAAACAACACCACATAGTTTTTCAATTCAGAGCTCAAGACCTGTATTTAGAAAAAAAATCTGTCTTCAGTGGTTAACTTGAAATAGAAAATGAAGCATTAAGGATGCCTTTCTTTTTGTGACCTTTCCAACTTAATACATCTCAGCATAATGTTGTTTACAATGTAAATATGTTTAGGTATTTTAGGAATGAGAAGCAAGATCTCAAGATCTGGAAGGAGCTGTAAAATGAAGCGAAACTTTTGGCTGCCCTTCAAAAACTTCAAATCCACAAAATCTTAGATCAATGAGCTTAGGTCATCCAGACACTTCTCAAAGAAAGTGTTGTATGTACAGATCTGTGGCCTGAACATAGGCATATTCTGAACTGTGCCTGTGAAAAACGTATCAAATACTAGATTTCATGATCTGCTTCCTTTCATTGCCCTGAACAGAAGTCTTTTAATAAAAAAAAAAAAGGAGAAAAAAAGATTTATTACTGTTTTCAAAATAAATTGGATGTGATTCTAGGGAGACTATTTAAATGGAGGGTTTTTTTTTTTTATGACCTTGAAGAAGAAATAGTACATAGCTTTTTTTCTTTGGGTATTTTGAGGACTTTTAGATGTAACTGTCAAAAGAAAAGTAGCATGCCAATATGAATGAGCTATAATAAGTTAATGTTGATTAGATTTTTTTCTTTCTGTTGAAATGCTGTGGTTCACCTGGCCTGATTGTTAGAGAAGGGGAAAGGAATCAGATTCTGTTTCGACTTATTGTGGGACATTATTTACCATTCACCATCTTCAATTCAAAATTGTAATTTGGGGTGTGAGAGAAGTGATTTCCGAATGGATGTCATTTGTGTCTGAAGCCAAACAAATAACAGAACCCTTTCCATTGTCACACTGAGAACTTAGTGAGAGCTTTTGCAAGGACAGTATGACAGTATGACAGTATGACAGTATGACAGAAGCAGCTCCAGCGCTGCGCTTTAAGTGCTGGTGGCTGTGTTCAAATACAGGTAACTGCAGCCTGGGATGTGCGATGCCCAGAACTAGGGTGATGGTTTGAGTAGCAGCTGGAAGGAACACAGACAATTTAAAAAGAGTTGTCAGGGAATGGAAGGAGCAAGAATGTTACAAGGTGGGTTTTGCTTGGAAGTGAGTTTCAAAATCAACTAAATTAATTAGTAGATAAATTATTAGTAAATAAGCTGGAAAGGGGTTGCATGTGATATTAGGAAAAAAATTTCTTTACTATGAGGGTGGTAGATCAGTGGAACAGGTTGCCCAGAGGAGAAGGAGGAGGAGGAGGTGGAGGCCCTGTCCCAGGAGACATTCAAGGTCAGGCTTGATGGGACTCTGAGCAACCTGATCTAGTGAAGATGTCCCTGCTTTCTGCAGGGCCATTGGATTAGATGACCTTTAAAGGTCCTTCCAACCTAACACATTCTATGACTCTGTGACCCACTTTCTGTTTGCAGTGCTTTTACTCCCAAACATAAACATAAATATGTTAGACTTGTGATTGACATTTGAAAGAAAATTAGTCTAAAGTCATAGCTGGCCGAAGAATTTTCTGGGAATTGGACGTGTGGAAGCAGAGGTGTGTGTGGCTCTTTTCCCTCCCATAGACCACTCACATCAGTGTTTAGCCGCTTTGTTCGCTCCGCACACAGAGCTGACCTTGTTCTGACTGGCCTTGCACTTTCTCTTCTCTTTGTCTGTGTTAAAGCCAGCTGGTTCTCTCTATGGCAGTGCACAGCCAGGACCCATTCAGCAGATGTCTACATGGTTTTAGCAGCTCTTTTCCTCTGCACTTCCGCGGCATCATTAGACTTTTACGCTCACATTACAAAGTGAAAGCTGAGTTACTCAACTTTCTTGAAATGTGTAGCAATTTGGAGGCTATTTATAGTTGGACTTAAGAGCATATGGAGTGAGCATAGCCAGAATATTTATGACCTCCAGATCACTGCCCTTTCGTCACTCAACCCCCAGATTTCTGTAAGACATTGTAAACTTTTATTTTTGAAGTAGGATCTGTCTTGGTGCATATTGTGATTATACAAGAAGGTTTTCTTCTGGAAACTCTGCGGATGAGTTAGGCTGCTCTGTGTCAGTGCAACTTCACAGAGTTTCACACAGTTTATAACAAGATTATGACTGTGAGAGGGGCACTGTTTGATCAGTGTGTAAGGGAAACTGAAGTTGGGCTTGGAAGATGGTATCACCTGCAAGACATGCCAAGAAGTCAACTAATGGCCTTGTCAAGGGCATGCAGCAAAGGATGTCTCTATTTCTGCCAGATTTGGTAAAAAGCATTTGACAGTATGTACTTGCTACAATTATTGCAAGAGCATTCTTCTTGGTTTAGCAAAAGCCAGGCTCAATTTGCACCAAACCAGGTGCCGAGACCTCTTTTAGAACATGTTGCCTATGCCAGAGTTAGCAGAATTTTTCATGGCTGTTCAGCCTCTAAGAAAGGCTGTGAAACTTACCCTGTAATGTCATAGGAAAACTGGTATTGGCACAACTCAGATTTTAAAACTATGCTTTCTGACAACCATTTAAAAAGTCCTCAGATCTGTGTTTGAATCATGGAATCACAGCATCACTTGTGTTAGAAATAGATATTTAAGATCATCGAATACAACCACAGCCTAACCCTGCTAGTCCAACTCTAGATCATGTCCTCAAGCACAACATCTACAGAGATGGTGACTCTGGGCAGCCTATTCCAATACTTGATCACACTTTCAGTAAAGAAATTCTTCCTGATATCTAACCTAAATCTCCCCGGTGCAATTTAAAACCATTTCCTATTGCTTGTTACCTGAGAGAAGAGATGGACTTGCACCTCTCTACACCCTCTTTGCAGGTAGTTGTAAAGAGCGATAAGGTCTCTCCTCAGCCTCCTTTTCTACAGACTAAGAAGTCCCAGCTCCCTCAGCTGCTCCTTGTAGGACTTGTGCTCCAGACTCTTCACCAGCTTTGTTGCTGGTATTTGTCTCTGGACACACTCCAGCATCTCAACATCCTTTTTGTAGTGAGGGGCCCAAAAATCCTCCAGCCAATTTTGAATCCTCCAGCTTCAAACTATCCACCAAGCACTTTTTAAATGTTAAGCATGCAGAATTGACAAAACTTGGACATTTTGTACAAATACAAAGATGGGCCAATCTTATTTATACCCAAGTTTCATTTAAAATCAAAATTTCGTTTAAGATTTCTTAAAGTTAGCAAGAACCTTGACAAAGGTCCATGTGGCAGTCTTTCTCTGAGTACTTATACTCTTTTGAGAGAAAAAAAAAATATTGTGAGCAGACAATAAGCTCAATTGCATGGCCGTAGCAGTGGCTATCAACTTTTTTTTTTTTTTGAGCGTGTGATTTTCATGGGCATTTTGATCAGCATTCACTAGATGTTATCTGGGTAAAGGAATAATCTTTCAGGGCTTCTTATGTGGTTGTGATTCCCCTTTGTAGGGACACATTCTTGAGAGTATTTTTCAAATAGAAAAAGAAAATGAGTGAAAATTGCCCGTCCTAGGTACGAGCCGGATTCCCTTCATGGTGCAAATTGACTGAGAATCCTGATGAAAGTTAGAAGTGAAAAAAACTTTAATCATGACCAGAGAGTATCAACTCTACTTCATTTTCATGATTTTTTAATTTGTCTTTACTCTGTTTGGGAAGTGAATAAAACCTTTTCCTTAAAGTTTTTTTTTCAAAGTTGAAATTATATTCTGGACTGCAGCATGAGGTTTCCAGGAGAACAGATGTGGTGTCTAAAGTGGTCCTTTGCTTGTGGAAGGTACTTAGATTCAGGTTCACTTTATGTGATTGTTCTGGAATGGCTGACTGATTGTATAAAATTGTCAAAAAGCCATTGTGGAAGGATTTCTTCATTCCCTGGTTAGTTCTTTGCCATCTGTCTGCAGTGTTGTGACCATCTCTAGTTAATTATTCCTTCAGGCTCACATCCGGCCCTGTACCTTCCAAGGTGATGCCCTGTGGAGGTTATGGTTTTCTTCAGGCACTCAGCAGAGCATGTTCTCTTAGCTGGGGATCTCACTCAAACTGCAGTAATTGAAAATTATATCATGACTGCTAGGTATTTGTCTCATATGCTTAGTGATGTGGGTTGTAGGCAATATATTACAACATCCTTCCAAGACTGATTAGGCTTTTTCTGGGTGTGTTTATCACAACAGCTTTGGAGTTATCTTTCAAGGTATTACTCTTGATCTCTGTTTACCTGAATTTGTTTCTTAACTGCCCGAGAAACCAGTCAGACCAAAGGTGCAACAGGTTACAAACATTTAACCCAGATAAAGTGATGCCATTACTGACTGTTTTTTCACATGACAAATTTAGAGAACAAGAATATTAATTACAGAGATGGGAGTCTTAGTGTTCTGTTGGGAAGAGCCCTGAAATGTTCTTGATGTCAGGATGAGTGTGACAGGCAAGTGGCCATGCACTAACTAGCTTAAAAAAGTGTTATACCTGGTTATTGATGTTTCAGTTCTTGGTTTTCTCTGGTAAAAGAGCTGATTTTGAATTGTTTTAAAAGAATCATGCCAGGCATTTCTATTTAATGATAGATTTTAGACACTCTTTAAGATGCCCATTTAAACTGACAGACCCTTGCAGCTTCTTCACTGTAAATGTGATTCATATTATTTACAATTTCTTCAAGACTTTGTGTTGATACATTTTTCAAGGTTCAGTAACTGAGATCAAAACAAACTCAAATCAGAAACTAATCAGTGACAGTGGTTGAAAAAAAACTCCCACTCTAGACCGAGGTCTCACTTGAGAAATATAAGGCAGAAACTGATTTTTTAACAGAATGTTTAGGTTAATGAAAGGTTATCAGTCTCAGATCTGAGAGTTTCTGTTGTGCTCAATCAAAAGTGGGTGGTACAAACTTTTCATAATATTTGCTCTTACTGAATGGGGTTTAAAATTTTGGATTAAATTTTACTCTTTTCTTGGAGAAGCTCTTACTTTTTTTAATGCACTGCAGATAGTTTGTCTAAATACAGATCTATGATTTCATTATATCTAATGAGGCTCAAAAGTAGGCAGCTTTTAAATACTTTAAATGTAGTCTTGAGATTTTTATTGCTGTGTCTGGGATTTAGCTGTGCAGCTTTTATGGAAATCTTCCAGAGTACTTTGGAAATCCATACCAGAAGAGTGAGCAGAGCATGCAGGGGTACCTGTTGCACTTCTTACTTATGCCTACACTGACAATATTACTCGAGTGGAACAACCTCTTCCCAACTCATCCTGCTGACTGTGAGCTCCCTTCAGAGCTACATTGGGCTGAAATTTTTCTCCTCTTTTAAGGTTATCTGTCGTGGTTTTTGGTTTGTCAAACATAAGATTATCAGTGAGGTTCCTCTGTAGATGTCATCACAAGAGTACTACTTACATGTGACATTTTGCTAATCTTTTATGAGTCACTACACTTGTTTTGACTTTCTCTCTGTATAATCATTGCAGGAAAGAAAAATTCTGTTGAGTATAATGTTTGCCTCACCTCTTCTAGAGCCTTTACACGCAGTCCTTCAAAAAGGGAATGATAGAAAAGATCAGTGAACAACAGTATGAAATAATGTAGCGCTGACATTTGGAGATTGTAATTTAAACAGCCTAACCTTTTTATTTTACATATTCTGAAATACATTTTCACCTGATTTACAGGTTCAGTGATGTTGTAAGGACAGGCTGAAATGTGAAATGAGATGCCATCCAAGAAAAAAGATTTCGTTTGGGATAAAAAGGGGATTTTTGAAAACACAAAAATGTTCTTAGTTTTCAAGACGAGCTTCCATGTATTTATTTTCAGGAATATGCAGAATGTTCTAATGTTATAGAAATGAAATTGCTTTGGGTTTTACTTTGAAATGACATTTTTTGTTTGAAGTGACCTGAATTCTAAAATGGTTGAATAATGTGACACCAAAAACTATAAAAAAATGCTCTTTTGAGTCACATGAAACAAATTTAAACAATTTCTGTAGTTCTTTTTAATTTACTGAACAGAAAATATTTTTTATTTATTTGGCCTGTTTATTTTATTCATCAGCTGCAAACTCCAATGCTTGTAGAGATCTACTGCTATTCGATACATTATGTAGGGCCAGGCCATTTTATTTTATGCAAATACAATGGGATTCTTTTTCCATATATGTGAACATCAAATGTCATTCTTTTTTTGTACTTGTAGGTAGCGATACAGTTGCTTGGGAACTGGCTTACATGCCCCGTGTTACTTTCTAAATGAGTTCTCTAGTTCTTACTAGCAGCAGTGTCTTCTGACATCTGCTACATCATTTCTGGAGGAGGAAGGGTCAGAACTGTCTCTTCCTTCCCAAAGAACTGTGCTAGAGGGTGAAAAAGAGAGGTTTTGGGCAACTTCCCTCCTTGTTCATCTTTTTTCACTTTGCAGATGGGACGGTGAATATATACTACCTTGCAGTGCACAGTACACCATGTCCATCAATGTCCCATTCAAGTTATTAAAAATAAATATATAAGTCATAGCATTGCACCATGTTGCACGCTATGATTAGTTAGTAAACTATCTTACCCCCTAAATTCTTCAAAGTAAAGTTTCTCATACAGTAAATATGATGGCAATAATACAACCCTGCTGTACAGTTTTCTGCTAGATACCAGCAATTCGAAGAAGCCCAAGTTACCAAAACATCAAGTCTCATCGTGTAATCCAGATTTTACTTAACATTATTTTGGATCAGGATGAGTTCTGCAAATCTTCTGAACAGTAATTTTACATAGTAATATTTTTATCTGTGATCAAGAATAGATCCTATGGGATTCCACTAGAAACAGTGCCCCTCTAGAAGAGGTTTTTTTTTTTTTTTTTTGAGATCTCTCATTTAATCAGTTTTAAATTCATTTAAGATATGCTAAATTGATTTTGTGTAATACATTTTCATCAGTATGTTAGACAATGCTGAGTCAAAGGCCTCACAGATATCTAACTACGCTGTATCAACTGAATTTGAAAATATCCAGCTTCCGAGGATATATTTCTAATCTATAAGGAATTTCACCTGGAGTTAGTGAGATTGACTCTAATAAAACCTACTTTCTTGATTAAGAACTTGGTCAAATATCTTTGAATCACTTCCAAGCAGACACACCTTACCATGGCAGCTTATGAGCCCTGTAGATATCTTTTCTATAGAATTAGTAAAGAGACTACGGACTCTTTATTTTTCTGCGTGCATTGCTTCAATCTAACTTGCTCCACTTTAATATGAAATAGCATCACGTACTGGAAAACTGTTATTATTTTTGGTGTGTGGCATGCTAATTTTAAACATGGTTGTGGGCAGGAGTATTTCATATGGTGTGCATTGGCTAACCTGTATTGCATGTTCCTGTCATCTCAGCTGCCTGTTTTAGTAAGTGTCTCACCTAAGATTGCTTTGAGCCTGGAAGATTTTATGGCAGACTCCTAAATTTCCAAGTATATTGACAGTCCCTGGCTTTAAGCTGAGCTACCACTAATTATGGCTTGCTCTTCCTGTATTCTGTTTACAGAGAAAAGGATCGGGGAACACTTATAAATTATGCTCATTTTACAAGCATACAAGTCACCTAAATGCTTAGAGCTTCCTGTACAATTATTTTCAAACATGCATGTGAATGTGTTTGTGAGGAGATTTAGAAAAGGCTTTTGCTTGGATACTTATATTTACTGAATGACAGATATATTCCTCTGCAAATTATTCGAGCTGACAGAAGAATCACTGAAGAGACAAAACCTGTCACATCTTATATGAATTTAGACTGATATCTATTTGACCCATCTGCACCCATATCTATATTAAAAGATTCATAATACTTACAGACATTCTGTTTTTAACTGACCTGTCTTCAGAGCATTCTGATTCCTTGTTCTCTAAACTTGAGAAATTCTCTGAATTTCCCAGACATAATCCTAGACATGTTGAAGAGTATGAAGCTGTTGATTACAGAGGCTGTATTCAGTTGCTCCTTTTGTCTTAGCTTTGTTCTGAGGCATTGCCACCAAAACCTGAAAAAATATGTTTGTAGTTCAGTATGATAGATGAAAACTATCTGCAGACTAATGTTTTTCAATGATGGCTTCGATATTGTTGTGTCAGCATTGCTATTCTAGCATGAAAGATAATCTCATCCTTCCTGAAACTTCTGACATTAATAAAAGCAAACCAAGAGAAAGGAAAAAATTATTTACTCTTTGGAATTCTCTCTCTGTCTTAAGTTCTGCTTAATTTATGGCACAGTTTACAAATACGAATAATAAGCATCTGTATAGACCAGTCAATATTCAAATAGTGGCCGGTGCAATTGGTCTGACTAGACCTCCGTAGCGTATGTTCTGTCACTAGTGTCACCTGATTAGAGTTTTCCACAGGGTGGCATAATGATTGTTAATATCACATAACATCTGAAGCTGCATTTTGTTATTTAAGGTATATAGTTAAGATTATTATTTTTATCTGTCAGGTTGTTTTTTCACTTTTCTCTCTCCTTAGTTTTTTCCATTTGAGAATGTGGATTTACTGCATAATCTCCTGTTTCACAAGAGTGTGGAAAGCAATTAAGAACACTTTTGGAATGGTTTGGCTCACAAAAGCCTTCCCCTGAGATAATTTCAATGCACTGGAGGCAAACTCTGATTCTTGGCAGCAGAAAGAATTGAACCTTTTAAAAAGCAGGCTCCCAGTAAGCACAATTAAGTTATTCGACCAAGCGAAGGTTGAATTTAGCCTCTCAAATAAACAACTCTGCCAGCTGCATCAGTAGTACACGGGTCCCAAATTCCCACTTCTTTGATCTGGCATGGCAAATTCATGAAGAGGAAAAGGCGAGATTCTGCGTTTATTTTATAGCTTGTCAGATGGAGTATAGACCAAGGCCAACCTCCACTGTTCCCTGTAGGGGTGGGAGGACTCGTGCAGAGATCCTGGGGAGAATAGAGCATTTGTCTCTGAATTTAGTTGTATGAGTTGTCACCTGGACTCCCCGCTTCTTACCAGGCCAGTCTTCTTCCTGCCTTTTGCTTTCTTTTGTCCATCTTTCTCCCCTTTCTTCTGTGCCGAGGCTCCCACTTCGCCTCTGTTGGTGTTGCTGCACCCTTCTGTGGGATTTGCTTGGGTGAAAGTAGTACAGGCTGTATCTGTGTGATGCTTTGGAGGGAGCAGTAAGCAACACGGTAGTCCCTGTCACAGGGTCATGGTTTCAGGCTGTGTACAGACTCAGGAAGCTCAGGCTGATGTGAGGTGTGGTTCTTCTGTGGTCTGGCTGTTAATTATACAGTCAGGGGAATGGGAAATGGGGGGGGTGATGTACCTCAAGGTATCCTGCAGCACTGAAAACAGGCAGTGGAGGATGCACTGCTGTGTTGAGCTATCCTGTTCCAGATTTTATGGCTTCTAATAATGATGAGATGAGTTGTTAGATGATATTCATAGAAAGAGAATAGCCATGAATAAAGTAAGCAGTTTGTGCATTTAGTATTTCTCCCAATGCTGAATTCTCATAATTCTCCCTGTATTAACAATGTTAAATCCTCTCACACAGTGTTATATCCAAATTTACAAAAGAATTGAGCATCACTGAGACCTAACAGGCTGCAAAAGTATAGGAGAGGGTCTTTGCTCGCCCTTGGTCCCTTTCCTCCTCCACGAGCAGCACTCATCTTGGACAAAGAAACTCCATTTTAAGTTGGAGAATTTGCAGCTAAATTAGAAGGAGAGATAGAAGCTAGCTAAGATGATAAAGAAATCAACTCTTTATTCTAAAACATAATACTGATAACAGTTATTTTTGTTACCATGAGGTTTTGTTCTACGCCTATTCCCCCATAAACATGCTCATTTCTCTTAGACACTATGTAATGGTGCAGCTGGGTGCAAGTGAACTGTCATATAACAAAGCTTTCCACCAAGGAGAATAGGGAAGTTCTAAGCTCCTCCTTTTTATGTGCCCTGTTCCTAAAATGCTCTTTGAGAGGACCAAAATCCAGCAGAGTACACCTCTGTAAAGGTTTCACAGAACCACTGTGAGATGGTATGTCAGCACAGCAGAGGACAAATTGTCAACCGAATACTTCAGGATTCCAAATATCATTACTGTTTTAAAAGAATTTCTTCCTGTTCCTTTGCTACAGACAGCTATCCCAGTCATCCCACGGCTTTTCCTACAGTCCACAGGGATCGGAGGGCACATCCAGAGGGCATTTTAGAGCATCCATGTTAGGTGCTTTGAGCCATCCTGCAAATAATCAGTACTTCATTCTCATCAGTCTTCACAAATAAATCTTTTTGTTAAAGGAAGCTGCAGAGAATGCCTTCAGTTTTGATGAGGATTTTCTGTATCAGCTTTGTGCCACTCTAAAATATTGATCACATCCTCCTCTATGAGGGAATGACCCTCATTGCATTTGTCTTTTGCGTGTGTAAGAGGAAACCTGAACCAAGCAGTTAAAACTTCTGCAGAACAACATTAAACAATATAACTGTGGATTGAGTCTTTTTTCTGTAATCCTATTTAAGAATCAACCTAGAGAAACCTTGTCTTTTTTGAGCTTTGTGGTTAAGGATTTTAAAAATACATTCAATTAAAATGTCTCCCTTTGTATTGTTGGGGGGTGCACCAAGTTGCACACAGGAAATAGAAGATACAGTGGCAGCTTCATATTTCAGAAGTTTCTTGGTACAACTTGTTCTTATACCAGGGTTCTGTGGGGTTTTTCTGTTGTTTGTTTTTCTCTTACTATTAGATAAATAAATACAAGGATAAAAATCCATGCATTTAAAAAAAATATGTAGAATAGCAAAAGTTTGCCACATATAGTAAGTTTTATTTAGTTATTCAGTGAATGTTTTGTGCTGGATAGAATAGAGTAGCCAGCCGTCTTCTACTGATGAGATGTGGAAATTCATATTTAGAGGCCTTAACAGAGCCACTTGTACTTCCATTTGATTTCTGCAGCCCCTAAAAAGATGTTGACCTCATCCCCCGTTCATCTTTATGGAAGTGTGTTTCTTGCACTCTAAATTGGTGAAATGTCCGCTACAGGGATGCTTCAGGGGCACATGGTAGAACTGGGAGAGAAATTGGTTTCTTTTCCACTAAGGACAAGGATTAAGTGAGAATTTCAGAGAAGAGAGAACAGAGGTAGAAGATCCCTCAGATCCTATGATGAGGTTAATGGACCTCACCAGGAAATTAAGGACTTAGTGAAATATTATGAACAATCACTCTATCTTAGGGGACCTCTCAATGGGAGCATCGGAGCAGTTCTGTGTACTTGATCTGAAGCATCAACAGCTATATCCCCGTATCACCTGTCCAGGAGCATTAGAGGATCTCACGTTTAAACAGTTGTGCAGCCATGAAAGGAATGCAAAAAGATGAGTTTTGAACTGTATTTCCAGAATCCACATAAAAGTACTACAAATTGGATTATGTATTTAAATATTTTCCATCAAAACATAATTTTATTTGTGTATTTGTTACAGGGATAAATATTACACAGAGAAAAATGTCTGAGGTTTATTGACTTAGACACAAGGATGCAAAGGTAACAGCACGTATTCTGTAATGAGTTGAACATTACAATTCGTACCTGGCTGACTTTTAGGTTGTGATTATGATAGTGATTGTGGCCTAATATCTGTTAAAAAGTCAGAATGTTGCAGATAGTGGGAAGGAGATTTGTGGTTTCCAGAATGGGTGAAAAATTGTTTTCCAGTGAAGATTGCCATAAAGCTTACTGCAGTTTATATAGAACTAGCTTCTTAATTGTTCATATATAAGACGTGTAGTGGGGCATATAATTCTACCATGTGTTCCAAGAATTCTTGAAAATTTGTGGTTGCTAATAAATGTCAAAATAACAAAAACCCCAAGATGATTAATAAAGTCAAATCTGTCGTGACTAATGCCTATGAATACAACAGAAAAATCAAAGAGTTGTTTTGGTCTAATCTTGGAACAGAACAGATGTGCACCTTGTTAGTGCAACTGTTCATGTGTGTTCTTCCTCTTCTTTTAGTTGAGGGAATAGCTAAAGAGCAGGTTGAAAAGGGCATCAGTTTCTTTGTGGTCAGTGAATCCTCAGACTGTGGATATCCAGATGTTTTTCAGGGTTACCTTTACTGTGCAGCTGGAAGGGGAGTAACCCATTATCCGCATGAGTGTTTTCAAAATAGCAACACAACTTCATTAGGAATATTTGGCAATGCATAAAATGCCAAAATGGAAGTATTTGAACACTGACAATGATTTTTTATTTATTATTTGTTTATTATTTATTTTTATTTATTAATACTAACTTTAACATGGATAGACTCACTCACCTTTCAAAATAATAGTATTTGCTTCTAATTATTTAACTGGCTTAAACACTGCATCCTCTAGGAAGATATGAGAGAGGTAGGTTGTCATGTAGGTCTTGGAACCATAGTTTCACAGGGTAATTCAGAGGAAAGGGTCTTAAATGTCCACTCCTGCTGGAATCAGGGTCAGGTCTGAAGTCAGACTGAGTTGTGCAGTGCTTTGTCTGGTCTTGTCTTGAAAATATCCATGAAAGTAGATTGCACAACAATTCTCTGGACAACCTGCACCACTGCCTACCTCTCCTCAGGATGAATTTTTTTCTCCTAAATCCATTCCAAACCTCTTGTTTCAAGTTGTGCCTGTTGTCTCTTGCCTCATGCCATGAAAACCTTGGCTCCATCTTCCTGCTAATCTCCCTGCAGGTACTGACAGGCTGCTGTTAGTCCACTCCAAAGATTTTCTAGGCTAAGTAAGCCTCTCAGCCTCTCCTTGTAGGTCAAATGCTCCAGCCTTGACCAACGTGGGTGCCCTCTGCTGAGCTTCATCCAGTTTGTCTGTGTCTTTCTTGTTCTGGACACAGTTAGATGAGGTCTAGTGAGTGCTGAGGGGATTAAGGAAGGATGATCTCTTCCCTAGATCTGCTGGCTGTGCCCCTGATAATGCAGTATTTGTATCAAGATGTTCTCCCTGACACCTTTGGAAATCTTGACTGCTCGTGTCCTGCCATAGCGCTGTTTCACCAGTTGTCAGGGAATGTTGAAAGATGTATAATGAAAATTCTCAGCCACTTCTCTCAATCTCCTAAAACAGTTTCAGAAATTAATTTGTCGTTTTTTTAGACAGGAAAATACTGAGGCATAGCTTTTCAAGGAAGTGTTCTCTCTAACTCTGTAATAAATCTCTGCAGATACGGAGACATGAATGCTTTCCTGTTCAGTATTTGCTTTTGTTTGCTAGGCAGCGATTGGCCCCTTTGCAATTTTTGTCTTAAAAATTATGAAGTTGTGAGTGATGGAAAGCTACTTTCCATGATTGAATGCTACTCCTAGTGCCTCTATAATATGCGAGAAGTTTTTTTATAGTATGATTATAACAATTATGACAGTCTGATGTTGTCTGTGCTGAACTTTATGTCATAAGGTATTCATTTAAGTGCGAGTCACAGCAAAGAATCAATGACAAATAACTTGTCTGTGAATGTAACTTTTTCACTGAAAATGAAAAATGAAAGGGAATTTCATTCAGTGGTATAGATTAGTGCTGATGCCTGGCCTTAGATTTTCATTCCATTGAATGAAATTATGTTAGCCAATAATCATTATTGACAGGTTGAAACTTTGTAGAGAGCTGGGTATGGGTTGCTGGTGTGAGGAGCAGAGTACAGGTGGGCTCAGCACATCAGGTATCCTGCTTCAGGAATCTCTGCCAGCACGGATTCTGTCTCCAGATCTTAATTCTCACAGATTTGGGTACATTGGGGAATAGAATATGTCAATTCCTGCCTCAAATTCAGTGGTGAAACTCATGTTTTCCCTATGTAAACAGACAGATGCCAGCCAAATATTGATTCTGTTAAGGCTGAGTTTAAAATTAATTTTTGTTGTCCATGTAAAGAGCTTTATTTAAAAAAGAAAGTGTATTAGAGCTGATAACTAACATCTAAATAAATTGAAGCTCGTGATATTGTAATTGTATATTTGAGGATGACAGAAATATACATTGGAGAGAAACTGCATGGTGCCAGCGGCATTTCTGTTCAGTTTCTCTTAAAATGTAATATTATCCATCATTTTTTATTCATAAGAGTTTGTCACCATATTCCCTTGCTAACACCATACCTCTTAATAGCATTCTAAATAATTGTTGGATTCATTGCCCTTGCTAATTTTTCAATAAGTTGTTATTGCTGGCTAATAAATGTTTCATGTTTGGAAATTTGCTTCTTTTGCCAATCTTTTCATTAAGTGAAGTGGCTGCTTAAAGGAAGTTCTGAAGAACATCATTTTTTTCACAGGGTGATAGTTACATTATTAGTCTTGCTGAGTTAGATAATTAAGGGGTTTTCAGTGTGAGAAAGGCAAGTATTTAAATAGTTTTCAGGAATCTTGGATGAATATGTATACTGCAGAAAAGCAACCGCTCCAGTGAAAGCCTGAAGAAGGCCATCATGTTTTGTGAAAGCAATTTATTTCATTTTATAAGAACATATTTCAGACAATAGAGTTTTTGTAGAACCTCCTGTTACAGTGCAAGCAGAACTTGGCAGCTTGCCTCGAATGGATCTCGATGTAAGTTGGTAGGATGCGTGTTAAGTGTTTCCTTTTCCTGAGGTGTTGGAGCTTTTAGGCAAAGCTAGGTCTTTTTGAGAGAGAAAAAAGAGGCCAAGCTGATGACAAGCCAGACTTGTACGTGGCACTGCTTTATGTGCTAAATTGTTCCTGCAGCTCGAGTATTGACTTAATTTGCCCTTCACAAATATGCACTCTGTTAATATGTTGTTTACAATGTACTGATGTTCCCACAAATCCCATTGAAGTAGAGCAAATTGTCCCGTTTCATTAGTACAGGATTCTAACTTTGAATAATTTTATTTCACGTCAAATAGCTTTTTAGCTCTGCATCATCAGTGTAACCAGTATTTATTGTTTTGTAGAACAAGTTGTTGCTGTTTCCCATTTATTATCTTCCTGCCTTGGTGACTCACTGTAGCCTTTATTCTGTGATCTAAAACCAGTCACAATCTCCTGGAGGGATTACAGCTACCTGTAACAATCATAGATTAGCCTTTATGTTCAGGTTTCACTCTTTTTAGATACCATGGATAAGTAGAGTCATGCAAAGGAGGTTGGCTCAGGATACTACCTGGAGGCAACTTCTGTCTTTATGTAGAGTGGAGTAAGCACTTTTTTCCCTGTTTACACTGTTCAGGGCAAGAAAAAAAATGTTTCTTGTATTACTAATTGCGTAGAGGAGGGGTGGGCACACTTGTTCCAGACGTGTGGCCGGCACACTTGTAGAAGGTAGTGCTGAGCTTTGCTATGGCTTCCAGTTGGGTTCTGTGCCTTTGCTCTTCCCTTGTGTGATGGTTTATGGCATCAATGTATTCATAACCTTTGGAGGGATACAAGCACATCTGATCTATGTGGAGCAATTCATGTGCTTAAAGCTAAGGGTGTGTTTAGAGGCAGTGAAGAATTATGAATATGTTCAGGTGCTGGGCAAAGATGTGTGTGTTCAGGCAGCTAGAGGAGATGTTTTCTTCCAGCCCTGCTTGTTGCATGTTCTGTAAGAAAATACATGATGGAGATTCTAAGTGTAATGAATATATTTTACCACTAGATGGTATTGTTATATGAGATTAAGTATTTACGTTGTGCGAGAGGATGCTCAAGGGAAGAGGACTTTTAATGGTTGGTAGTCATGTGTGAAGGTGCCAATGGCTGCTTGTGAGCAAAGTGCAGATGGCCCCAGGAATAAGGTTTAGCAGTTAATTAAACCAGAATTTAGGATTTTTTTCCCTGTAACTTGTTGTTAGGCTTGTTTAAATAATTCAATAATTCAATAACTCAGTGTTTATGCTGACAAAACACTGGAACATGGGGAATGTCTTCAACTGACATCATCATTTTCCATGATATTTTACATATTATTATCCACTAAGGATTTGATCACACCTATGCTTGACATAGAATATTTCTTCAGGAAAGGTGTGAGAAGGGAAGATACCTGTAGGAACATGAGAAGATACGACTTAACCTGTGCAAGGCAGCAATACTTATGTGCTACTCATCTCACAGTGAATTATAACTTAAAAATCCATGGGGGAGGAATGTGTGACCTATTCCACTATTTGGCCAAGTTATTCTCATGCAATTTCTTAAAGAAAAAGGTAACAGGAATTACCAGCTGTTAATTCTTTGAGTTCTTAGGATGCTGTCTTCTGTGAAGTACCAAGAAAGTCAGTATCAACTGTTTTATCTTGCTGTTGTGTGAAAGCCATCATTGATTTAGCTCGGGATAGGGGAGCAGTTCCAAACACAGCAAAACTGTCCACTGCCTTCATCTGAAAAACTCTACATAAAAACCCAGAGAAACATTTAGTGCTTTTCATGACAACTTTGACACTGCCTTACAGCTTTGCTTCTTTAAAAGGTTGAAAGTGTTTTGTACTTCAGCAGATTTGGAGTTTCTATTGCTTTTTCATGCCAGGCTTTGTTTGAAAATCTGCTGATTTCCTGCTTGAGTCACAGGCAGATGTATTGTGGGATCTCAGCGCTGTGACTGAGGTTTGCGTTGTTCCCGTGCTGTGGCTGTGGCTGTGGCAGTGGCAGTGCTACGCAGCTGCAGTCACAGACCAACTCCTAGTTTCCTGGGAATTGTATCAATACCTTACAGAACAAGGTATCTGCCCCGCAGTTCATGTTACCTTATGCATTTGGAAACAACCTTCGGTACAGAAAAGTGGCAGTCAGTGAAATACTTTTCAGTCATGCTGAGCACTCCCAGGGTTGTCCTCAGCCACCAGCAGTTCACACTAATCTTAGGAACACGTATGTACTCACAGTGCTGTACGGGGGAAGGTGGAGCTGTTAATGCTTGTTTCTCAGTGATGCTCTTTTTTTTCTATTAGACCTGAAGGTGTGGCATGTTTATGATCTATGACAAACTAAAGCCTGGGTTTTCAGTGTGCCTCCTTGGGCGGGTGCAGCTGGCTCTGAAGCAGCCATTAGCAGTGTATGGCTGGTCCTCTTCCCCTTCTGGCATGTGGTGCCTCCTTGAAGAAGTCTCTCTTGTCTTCAGTGAGCATCTGCTGCAGGCAGGGGAGAGCTCCCAGTGATGGTCCATGTCATGCCAGCTGTGCTAATGGGACACTGCACTGTAGCCAGGCCTGATCTTGAGAAGGACTTTCAGGATGTTCTAAGAGACATTATCACCTCATGTGTTACAAGCCAGGTAAATTTCAATTAAGTTCTTATCCCAATTGAAGACCTGGCAAAGGAAATTTGCTCTTAGACTCACAGGAGTTACTCTGCAAAGATGACCTGCAGATTGCAAAGTCCGAAACAGAAATCCCGTGTCATGCAATGCTGTCAAAAAAACCTGTAATGATATCTACATAGATATGATATCTAAGTAGACCGTAGTTGAGGAATGTCTGATCAAATCTGTAGCTATTTATGAATGCATATTTTTTTCTATAAATGAGTGACTTTAGGGTTAGCTTTTATCTTTTAGCTTTGGGTCTCTCACAAGAAAGAATAATAAGTAAATTTTTAATGCAAATAAATACTACAGTTGTATGTAAGTGATTGCACTTGTGATTAATGCCGCGGTACAGTTCAGTTCTGCTAGCGACTTTCAGAAATACAGTTAAGTGTAATGCGAAAAAAATCCCTAAACAGCAGAAAACCTACATGGAAAGATTTTCTTCCATTCTTTTCCCCTTCTAAGCTAAGTTAGACAAACAAAGCTGTACATAGTGATTATGAAACCTATAAAAACATAATCTATGAACATTCAGCACAGGATTTCTTAATTTGCAGGGAAGAAGAGTGGTTTTATTATAAACAACACCAAACTAAACAATAGTATGTCATCAATATTATTTTAGAGAGATATATCCCAGGCATATGCAAGTCCTAGTAATCACAGATTCGGTCTTCAGTGACCTGTAGGGAAGGTAAAAAAGGCATTAAGAGAAAATCCAATGATTTCAGTGGCTTGCTGGCTACCCTTACTCATGAAGGCTGGATAGCACATAGTAACTGAAGAAAAGGAAAACACGCGTTCCTTGTTTTTCAAGCTTTGCTGGAAAATGATAGTGAAAAAGATCTAGAAGGAGAGCAATTGTTAAAAAACAACAAAATTAACTATTTTGTGGAAAGGAAAACTTAATTGTAGCCAGTCTGTCACACAGAGGCAGTCATGACCATCCCACATAGAGTTCTTGGGGATGCTCAATATCAGGTTTCTGTTTTGCCACTCCCTGATGACAGTGCTAAGGTGTGCATGTGCAAAATTTAAATTAAGACCATTAGCAACAATTCAAATAATCCTTCATCTAAATAACCATGTTGACTGGCAGAAGGACCTCAGATATTGCCTCTGACTTCTAGTGTGATTCAAGCCCGGCACCTGTTGTTAGTATTTCATAGCTGCTTTGCTCAACCTGCCAAAAAGGAAGTTGCATTTTCCTCTAGCACATGTGGACCTAAAGTGTACCATGTATTCCCTCTGCAAGTTTAGGTACTGCGTTATTGTAGTGATAATATCAACAGCTTTGATTTATATTCCTTTAGCAGTACTACCTAACTTCTTGTTTGCTTTCTTTACTACAGCTTGGTACTGGGCTAAGGGCTTTAAAGGATTTTTCTATAATAACTTCCAATCTCTTTTTATGCTGCAGAATCTTTCTTTTAGCTGATAGTCTGTCACTTTGGTTCTTTGTTCCAGGGCTTGTCAGTCTGCATTCATCTACATTTGCTTTTGGCAAGACCAGGGTCTTAAATGATAGAAATCTTTTCCTCTTCAATTCCAGTTTCATTATGATATGTTGTGGCTCCTCATCTAATAACACTTATAGACTTCGAAATTTTCCCCTTTAACACTGTTGTTCGAGTCTTTTAACAGGAGAAAAAGACAAAACAAGAAAAGATAGAAGAAAACAGGGCATTCAAGGACACATCTCTGCCTTGTGTAGCTTTTTTTTTTGCTATATTCTTGTTAACATGTTTATGTCCACAATTTGAATAAAATCTTAAAATTGATAAAGCCTTCCAGATGAAAACTTGCACTTCGTCCATTAGATTATCCACATCCTTTGTGGCAAAAAGGACATCTCAGTCAGGTATAATCTTTTGTCCTAATTCAGTATAACATGTAAGTCCCTTCCTGACTGACTGAGATGCTGAAAAGCATATAATGGTTCTTGAATTCTGTTGAGTGATGACTTGGTTAAAATGCCTGTAGGAATTTCTGGTGCCTCATTTGAAGCCTGTTTAGTTTCCTAGCAGTGACAATGCTGTGGCTGCTTCAGGCAAGGGGCATTGGACTCTGGTCCTCTTGATACCCTTGTGAGGACGGCGCTGATGTGGTGCCCTGCAGCCCTCCCACGTGCAGGGACATCTGGCCTGCACCAAGGAAGAGGTCTTCACCTCCATCAGCCTTGGCAACATTCCTCTTCAGGCAAAATCTCTGCCAAATAGTGAGATTTTGGGGGAGTATAGCAGAAGCTAATAGAGTAGGGAGATAAATGCCTCTGATTTTCCGAGGAGATATCAGTGGGTTCTCTAATGCTTGTTCTGTGGGTGCAGCTCTTACTGCAAGAGAAGTACAAACCCCCTCAGTTAATATCTCACTGTTTGGAAATGTTATCTTTCTTAACACAAGGTGTTAAAACCATTTGCTGAATGACATGTCCAACACTGAGAGTGAGACAAAAAATTATCCTAGATTCTTAGAAGGTATTTTAGACACCTGAGAACAAGAAGGGGTATAAATTGTGAAAGGTCTCTTGCTCAAAGATATTTCCACTTGAATCTTTTACAGCCCTTCTGATATCTGCCCTTTGGCCTCCTTCCAGTGCTGTGGATGTCCTAGTCCCACACCAGGGAAAGCTTCACACTGTTCCATCAAACTTTTGTCAAATGATTCTCCAGATAAAATGTACTGACATTTTTTTTCACGGCCTCTTTTTCACCCTGTCAGAACAGTCAGAGCAGTGATCAAACCATCAAGCCAGTGGTGTGGAAACACACCATGCTGGTATTTTTGGCGTGGCCTAGAACATCCTTTTCTAGGCAGATATGTGGAAGGGACATTCAGGCATGGAGATTTCTTCCTATCCCAGATGGCAAGGGCATGAAGGGAGGCTTCCCACAAATGGGGTCTGATGTCTCCAACATGGCCATCACATGGAAGGCTTGTGACAGTTTGGGCCCCTTCCCCATGTTTAGCTTTCCCAACCATGCAAATCATTATTCGCTTTGGATCATCTGCCAGATCACCTCTTGTGGAGACCTGCTTTCATCAGTCCTCAGTGGGAGGATTGAGCAGAGTGTGGACAGTGCCCAAGGTCACAGTAGGATTTTTTGATGTTACCAGTTTGTGCTGGGCATCTGATAGATATTGTCTATTCTGATTATTGCTCCACTGCCCAGTTTGATCTCCTGTCTGTCACTTTCTGGTGTCACAGGACCACATGGACAGGACTTCAGGAACTGTGGAGGTGGACATGCCAACAAGTCGGTGATGAATTCATTGTTTTGGCTTGTGTCTACATTAGCTCAGCATGTGGCATGTTTTCCATTGGACCTGTTCACCTTGATTAACCTAACATTTCTCATTTGTGACTTTCCTTTGTCATTTGACTTTCCTTGAACTATAATTTTAATTTTAAACTAGATTTGAAGATACTGTGTTACATGGTGGATAGTTGGCCAGTGATAGGACAAGGGGCAATGAGTCCAAGCTGGAACATAGGAAGTTCCATCTGAATATAAGAAAGAACTTTTCCACTATGAGGGTGATGGAGCACTGGGACAGGCTGCCCAGAGAGGTTGTGGAGTGTCCTTCTCTAGAGATATTCAAGAACAATCTGGAAGCGTTCCTGTGTAACTTGATCTAGGTGATCTTGCTCAGGCAGGAGGACTGGTCTAGATGATCTTTTGAAGTCCCTTCCAACTCATAATATTCTGTGATTCTGTGATTCTGTGATTCTGTGAAGAGAGATAAGGTGGTTGACAGCTTTTTAACAAGCAGCAGAAACAAAGTGGAAGGTTTTCTAAAGAACTCTGAGTCACGTAATGTGTCCTGGCCCAAGATGGGATTAACTGAACCTAAAGCATCCTAAACTGTGTTTGTGCAGCCTGTTTGTTCATAAAAACTTGCAGTATTTGGGTTGGCTCTCTTTCCTAGGGCTTCACTAGCCTTTATCACAGAAAATGTTCTTCATGCCAACAAAAAGAGGAAGGCAAACAGCAGGATGGCTTTAGGTAGTTTAGACTGAAACCTGGACTTTCAGGCATGAGATACCTACTGAATTACTTGCTTGACTGAAAATTTATCTTCTCAGTGTGAGCAGAAGTTCAGAGGAGCAACAGTTGTGGCTGTAGTGGAGTCAGCATGAGAGCTTCTGGGCTGTGGGAGCTGGACAAACGGTGGGATTCCCCTGGTGCCTGGGTGCCTCTGCCCTGCATGGCACTCTGAGGGGTTAGCAGAGGTGAAATGCTCTCCCTCCATCACAGTCTGTACTATGCAGCACAGCACTGTTGTTTCTCCATCCCCTTCAGGTGGTAGTATGGAATGTACCTTTCTCCATGAACCTGTCCATCCTTTCTCCTGTCCTTGTGTCCATCCTTTTCTAGGCAGATATGTGGAAGGGACATTCAGGCATGGAGATTTCTTCCTATCCCAGATGGCAAGGGCATGAAGGGAGGCTTCCCACAAATGGGGTCTGATGTCTCCAACATGGCCATCACATGGAAGGCTTGTGACAGTTTGGGCCCCTTCCCCATGTTTAGCTTTCCCAACCATGCAAATCATTATTCGCTTTGGATCATCTGCCAGATCACCTCTTGTGGAGACCTGCTTTCATCAGTCCTCAGTGGGAGGATTGAGCAGAGTGTGGACAGTGCCCAAGGTCACAGTAGGATTTTTTGATGTTACCAGTTTGTGCTGGGCATCCAATAGACATCATTTTTCAAGTCCTCATTTTGGAAAAATCAAAATGGTATAGCTATGTCACATCACTTCCCTCCTGCCCCTCTATCTCCTCTGCTTTTCTAGGTGTTTGGGTTTTTTGTGTGTGTGTGGAATGCCCTATCCCCAGAAAGGAAAGGATTGCCCAGCTTTCCTTGAAATGCCAATAGTCTCTAGGTCTCAAAAAAAGTTAGCTGGATAGATAAGTCCTGGGAAATGTTAAACAGATTTATGTGGCACTAAACTGCTGAATTTTGCAGGAAGGGAAGAACTGGAGGATGAGGGTAAACAAGCTCTTCTCTCGCAGCCTGTGTTGTCAGTAAATTTTTATAGAGTTGAGATTTATTCTAGTGTCAACCTCGTGTGGCTTTATATAGTGGGGCCAAGATGCAGTAGCCTGTTTAAATAAAACCTGTTTGGCAGTGTGTAAAGACGCTCTTCTTTTTTTAATCCTTAATGAATGTGTAGTCTCTTCATACTACTCTTTCATTGTTAGTCCCTTTCATGCTGTTCTTCATCTAAGTGATCCTGTGCATATTAATTTTTTGTAGAGGGAGAGAGTGGGAGACAGATGTTTAGTCAGAACTGCCTTTGGCAATGTACAGAACTGATGTGTCACTAAAGAGGGAAAAACATGTAAACATTACAACTACCAGCCCCCTTTAAAAAAAAAATATCTATCTATTATCTATCTATCTATCTATCTATCTATCTATCTATCTATCTATTTTTGTGGTATGGTCTTTGCTACCTGATTGATGTTTGTTCCTGAAGGCAGCTAGAGAAAAGCCCCCCCCATCCATCACAGTGCTCAGAGCGTTGCTCCGGCACGTGCTGCGGCATATCCCACTGCCAGCTTGGCCCAGAGGCAATGTTGGGGACTGCTGGGGAGGGAAGCCGAGCAAAATGTCTAATGTGGCATCCTGTGACCACTGAACAGTGGTTTGTGGTTCCTTCTCACCAATCACATGAGTTTTCTGTGAGCTGGCAGTTGCAGCAATGATTTCTTACGGAGTGCAGCCCTTCTGCTGGTGTACAAACACAGGCTGGGTAAAAGGGAGATGCTTAAGAATTAAGGCAAGCTGTAATGTAACAGAGAGCTTTCCTTGTGAAAGCTTATACAGTACTTGAAATGATACAGAGAAATTGTATAAAACAGCCAGAATTGTCTGACTGGAGAATCTTCAAACAAGGAGTTATGTTTGTACATAATTAAGTCAAATCTGCAGTGTAAAATGCAACCAGAGATTCTGATATGTGTTGCTACATGCTAAGTAGAAATCTGAGATTCTGAAATATTTTCAGCCTAAAGTAGGACTGCATAGTTTAGAAATATTTTATTTCTTGAGACACTTGGAAATTACGGTATTTTTTTAGATGTTTATTTCAGATTCTCTGCAGAAAAATGCTGTAACAGAAGGTAATACATAATCAAACCAAAGAGGAATTTAGTGGGAAAACCAAAAAGCATTGCACTTGGAAGGGTCTGGCATTTTAGTAAGAAAGTCTAAACATAGTACCATTGGAGGAAAGTATGATTTGCTTACAGGAGGAAAATATGTAATTAAAAAAAATACAAAATAGAACATAACTTCAATTAAAATCAGCATTGTTCACTTACGAATAGAAAACTGGGAGGAGCCATTATGATCTGTTGAAGTCTAAAAGCAAAACTATTAGCCAGACTGGCATTACAGTGATCTTTTAAATTAGCTGTAGGCTCACATAAACTGCATTATGAGACACAATGTTGAGAAGAAAAAAGTAGCAAGTTCTGATTAACTTGTGCTGGGGCTTTCTCTCAGCCCCACCTCCAGAAGCTATCTAGCAGTAGTGTTGGAAGGCATCCTCAGCAAGTGTAACTAATTTGTTTACTCATTTGCATGATCAGAGGATCAGGCCTCATACTATGCGTGTGTGTGCACTGTTTTTCTGCATATATAAAAGAACCAAACCTTTTATAGGACATTGATTTTTCTCACACTTTTATAATGATCACAGCTTTCATTTCTGGCAAAAAAAAAAAAAAGAGAAAGGAGTCTGCTTTGCAGAAAGTCAGACAGAATAACCGTGTCAAATAAGATTTAGTTCAAGGAATATAAATGCAACTGCCTTTGCTCACACAAAAGTAAAGAATTATCCAAAAAGAATAAAAAAGAAGCAAAGAAGCTTTTACAAACTCCTTATGTTGCTTTCTCACCTGACCAGAGCTCAGAGCCAGCCAAAGACTCCCACTGACTGAAGCAGCTGCAAAGGCTAAATGAAGTTTTTAGGTGACCGCTGTAAATTGAAGCTGGCTAGGAGGTTCATGGAGCAATTTGAACTCTCAGTGTGTGCATGTGTAGTACATAGGTAACAGCATCTTACCCATTATCACCTCAGAAAAAAGCACTGGGAGTTGTGGGTGTGTGGGAAGTTTGTTCAGACATGTTCTCACAGAGGGCTAGGGCATACATACTGGATCTTCTCAGCTGTATCCCCTAGAAATCTTGGCACATTGTGAACATTTTATAAATTTTTATGGGATTTAGGGACACCCAATAACCCTTGCCCAAGATAACCCCGATCCAGCTGCTGCACATCAGCATTTTATGGTAGCCCCATCTGGGACGCTGAACCTAGAAATGGTCTTCTTTGGAGCCCCTGAACATGTGTGGTATCTTGTAGAGCCATGCATTGTAAGTTTGACATCCCTGGAATGTTGGTTCTGATCCCTCTCTGAAGCCAAAGGCTCATTGCACATGTGCCTTGCAGTGCACACACATTTCACCCGAGACGATTCTGTACACGGAGTTGAGTCTGTCCTCACTGGAGCCCTCAGACATTGTTGTCAACTTTGAGTGTCAGATTCAAGTACTTTTCCTGTACAGAAATGTGTTTTTTTTTAGTTTAGTCTCTAATTTAGTTTGGGATGATAGTCCTGTGAGCTGAGCACTCAGCAATAGAGTTTTTCAAAGAAGTTGTATTCAACATAGCTTGTACATTTATTTCTGTAACTGGATCAGTCTTACTGGTCCACACCATTCAGGTAATTGATGCCCCTTTTGAACAAAAATCTGATCTCTTTTTCTGTTATTTTCTCACATGACATAGGTACTGCCAGCAATAAAAAGCATAATCTTTTTCCTGCTCTGTCTGTCCTTAGTGGCCTGCATTTTTCTTGACCCAGAAAAGAAATACTGAAATAAAAATATAATTTGGTAATGAGTCAATGTGCTGTAGATTCATTACTATTTTTGCAGAAATTATTCTCACTTCATTAGCTTCCTCTCTCCTTCCACCCATTTTTATAAGAAATATTATGAAGCCAGAACATGATTAGTGCTGCCTTTGTCAATTCAAGTTATTAATGATTAGTTAATTTTTTCAAGGAATCTATTTTTACTGTGGCAGTATTCATCTGAAGCCATTGAATCTCATGTTTAAACATTTTTAGTACTTACTTTTCAATTATGTATTCACAGTAGAGTAAAAAAACCTTAAGTACTTCCTTAAAGGTGACTTGTGAAACATGATTGATTTATGCCTGAATTTCAGAGCTTTAAAAATAGTGGACAATGTTACACACTGTACGTGATGCAAAGCAAGAGAGAAGTGAGACTGTAGTCTTAACTTTGAACATCACTTCTGTAGAGGAGCAAGTGACTTGTTAAAAAGAAACTCATTATTTCTCCACTACTAGTAGAAGTGCAAAAATATTAAGGTCATTTTCTTGTTAATAATTTAAGTCTTGTCAACATTTTCTCAGCTCTTCATACTGATTGAAAAGTTTTTTTCCTTCCAAAATTTTCAGATAAGAGTGTCAAATGTATGTCTAGAATGACCTGACCTGGTACGTAAAAATAACTCTACTGTGCTAAAAATGACTGGAAATTTAAATAAAAATCATTGGGTACAAGATGTAGGACAAAGTAAGTAGGACAATTGGTGGCTGGGTTGTCTTACGTCTTTGTGGAACTGCAGTCAAGAATAAATAAGTAATGTGTGCTTTTTGGAAGCTTAAGACTGCACTATTTGCATTTTGTATACTGTGTGTGGATGTGGAGAAGAGAGAAAAACAGAAGTCCCCGAAGAATGTGCATGAGAATATGCGTCAGGTCTCCAGGGAGTGTTTGTGTGGCTACAGGAACAAACCGCGCAGTCTGGGGAGGGACTAGGACTGGTATCTTGGGAGAGTATTTTCTTACTAAGCCTTTGCATTGCAGTGCAGAACTACCAGGAGTGTCTCATGAGGATACTCTACACGAGAGCAGCTGGAAGTGTCTTTGCTCACAGCACTAGGGTAGCCAGCCCTTTAGGAGAACATATAGTTGTGTTTGAAATATAACAGTGTCTGGGATTGTCTGCATGAGACCCACTACCTGTTGGGCAGCTTGGCTGAGCATAAGAAGAAGAGACAGCACTCACCGTACTTCAGAAGTTCCATCCTGTGCCCTTTCTCTCATTAAGTTCAAGTCTCATCAGTGCTGAAAAGTCCAACTAGGACTCTTTGGAGTCACTGGCCTCTCCAGCTCTCTCATCTGGCTCTGTGTCCTTTTTATCTCACACAGAGAAATTAAAGAAGTAATTAAGTGCCCATTTTTCATTACTGACTTGCAGGATCAGAGAACGAAGGGTTGCATAAATGTGCAAGATAGTCTGCTTGCTGCATTTTAAAAATACTCAATTTTCACATATTTTTTGGGGTTTCTCTTGTCCTTGCTAGAAGTTACATGTTCACAATTCCATCTCATAATTTTTCATTAATTAGTACTCAGTGTTAAGAGTATTATTCTGGGAAGCTTTGTTGGTTTGGTGAGAAGTGACTTTGTAAATGTTCTCCAGACATGGGTAGTATCATTACTCAGTGGGCTGATACACTTGCTGACTGTTGCTGTCAGATTTTTTTGGATATATCAGCAGAATTAACAATTCCCCTTCTTACAACAGTGGAACTTTGAGTATTTATGTAATCTTCTGCACCTCCTCTGTATTTTTTTATTATTCATATACAGTGTATTTAATATGAATTTTCACCTGTTTTCTCTAAACACCAAGATTCCCCTTCAAATTTCTTAGCTTTCTAGACTTCTTTACAAGTAGAACTTCTGGTGTATATTTATTATATGGTAGTGTTGATAACCAATATGATTTAAAATTACTGTGCTTTTATGTAAATCCATTAAATACATATAGGCAAACTTAAATTATGTTGTCAGTTTCTGACAATATGGTTAAAGCCACTGGAACTGGGTTGCCCATTCTTGAAGAATGGCTCCATTACTTAACTGGGCTCTGGAGATTAGATATACTGAATGGTGAATTCTTTTTCTTTCTTAATCCATTTCTGTTTCCTAGTTAAATGCTATCTGAATCAACTCAGATTTTCCAAGTATTCCCAATACACTTTTTATCATTAGCTATGCTCTACAAAGTTATCACTGCTTTTTAACTGCTTCATCACTTCCATTCTAGTTATTAGTTGGGATAAAGTTGTTCCATGTTCAGGATTTGTCTTGATTCTGTCTCCTTTGTAATGGTCTTTTGTCTTTTTCTCTAGTCATATTTAAAAAATTTCTTCTTCCTCTTTCTCAGGGATTAACTTACTTGGTTTTCATTCTCTCTTTTCATTTCTCCTGTGGGTATTTCACAACTGTGCATATCATTGTCTGTATAAATCACCAGTTCCAGTTTCCCGCAAGGTTTCTTTTTATCCTCAAACCTCTAATCAATCTCTCTGAAGCTGAACTGACCTTCTTGTTGAGCACTTATGGAGTAAAATCCTGTCCTTATTGAATTCGGTAGGAGTTTTGTCATTCATGTCAATGACTTCAATGCTTCACTCACAGTTAACATGCAATAGGTTTTAATTATAATGCCTTTTAGTCACCTCCAACCTTCTTCCTGCTTCATGGCTTTTAATTACTTCCCAGTGAGCACACTGTTTACTCCTCCTAATTCCATTCAGCTTGTTTTTTCAAAGTGTACTTTTTCTCATTGCTTGTATGTGTACAAGAGAAGGATGATTTCTTAGGAAAATGTAAAGGTAGGCAAAAGGGAACTATGGTAAATGTTAAGCATTCCTTTTGCAAATCATTCTGTGGGTGCCTATTAATTTTGGTGGGCCTCATGGGAAACCTCGACTTCTGCATGACACCCAGTGATGGCATGGAGCCTTACAGAATATGATTATCTCATCTCAAGCACAAACTGTTAACTGGGTGAACAAGGAAGAAATGAAAAAACAATGTCTTTGTCAACACCTCATGGTCATAAGATAAGGAACTTCTAAGCTTTTTTATTCTAGGGTTCACATAGGAACAAAACCGATTAATTAAAATTGCATATCACAGTAAGACAAACTGATTTTGCAGTCAGCTGCTGTTTGTCAAAGTGTTGATGACAGTAGTATGTTTACCAAAGTTCTGTGGCTTTCTAGTATTTATTTGCTTTCTTCTTTTTAACTGTTTCAATACTGGTTAGGAAATTTTGCTAACCGTTAATTTAAAAATGTTCCATGTCCAAAGAATTCACAGCTCTGTAATCTCTAGAAAGTATATAAACCTGAATCACTCTATTGTTTTTGAATTTTATCATGGTCTACATGGTCTACAGTTCTGAAGTTGCAGGTTAATAGCAAGAGAGGGAGAATGATGATAATTTTTTATGCTTGTCTGTGAGTCTCATGATGATATGGCATATTTCTTACACGGGACAGTATCTGTCAGTTGCAGCAGGTTTATGTAACACCTTGAAGAATAAGACCTGGTCTTACTGGTTTCTGCATGCTCTGACCTCCAAAGCTCCTTCCTCTCTGCTGCATGAGACAATACCCTATTGAGTTATGAAAAGGACAACAGTAATGGTGCTAAGTTTCTTTGAGCAAGATGTTCTACTAATAAAGAGAACTACTGGGAACAGCAGCTCAGTATCATGACCTCTGGCTTTTTGATATGATTTACAAGTTTAACTGGTCAGTAGTATCTGTGAAGAAGCTACATGTGCATCTGCAGGCTGCTGATGAGGAGGCCGTCCTACTGCACTATGTAAGTGCGTGAGTTTCTTTCATGGTGGAAGCATGTGAGATGGAATACCACATCATCAAACAAATGCTGAATATTTGAGATGATGCTTCTTCAGGAATAACTTTAAATAAAAACATTAAGAGCAGAGGAAGAGAACGTCTTGCATAAATGTCTAAGCAGAAGAAATGGCATTGGCTTGTGGTCAAATAAGTATAGTAATCTTTTTGGAGAACTGTTCTGTTTGAGAAGGATTTGACAGGATTGGTCCCAGAGAATTGAAGATTTGTCTGAAATTAGCATATATTTTTCTGACTTCACAATACAGCAAAGTAATCACTGAAGTTTCTTGTGCAATGATGAGAGCAACTATCCACTTGTAGAATTTATTTTTTGTCTCTAAAGTATTGCTGGTGACTGGAATCCCACTGCACACAGTTTTGCCATTGCCATGGGGTGTCCTGACCACACATTGGAAGCAGAGAAGAAAGCACTCTGACAATTCAGTCAAAAAATAGTTTTGGCAATGAACAAGTGAAAATAGCTTAGTAGTGGACAAGACAAAAGTGCATTCTCGTTTGTATATTACAGTGTCTGGTCCTCACAAGCTAGTTAATTTAAAAAAAAAAACAAAAAACAACAACTAATCTTCCCTTTGTCTTCTTGTCTTTGCAGAATTTAGATTTCGACAGTCCTGAGCCATGCATCAATCATTTTGCCTTTTAAGTACTAAAATGTCAACATCAGTATTCTGAGATTTCAGCTTTCTCTTTGATGTTTTGTCTTTTTTGATTGGTAACACTAGCTGAGTCCTTTTAGTTGACATAATTCTGAAGTAACAGTTGAATTAGGTCATTGCAGCNCTCCCACCCACCCCACCATCCCAGTATTTTAAATCACCCAGTAAAGGTGATTTAGCTGCTTCATTCTTCCTCTCTAAACATAGAAAAGACAATCCTACTTTGGTTGAGACCCATTTCCTGGCACTGAGGCTATGAGAAAGAATTTTGAAGAAAATACTATGGCAAAGAGATTAAGATTAGCATTGTGAGGTTGTTGTTTCCAAAGTATTGTTCATCCAACACCTCTGCAACAGTTGAGAATGTCTTCTAAATGAAGGAAAAAAAACCCAGAATGCACTAAAAATACATCAGACAGCTGACCAAATAAAACTGGCTCCTGACCGAAAACATTAATGCACTTACTATGTACGTAGCTATAGCTAGTGCTGGCTGCTTTGGAGAAGCAAGTCTGAAGCTTTGAAATTTTGATGTTTGCCTCTTCTAAGGTCTTTCTGTTACCCGCTGCCCCAAACAGATGTGCTGGGGCTTGAGGGGAATAGGAGGAAACTTAAAGGAAATGTAAAGGATGTTACTTTAAAGAAGTCATGCTGTCTTCTGCATGTGGGGAGAAAGGGGGAGTCTGTAGAGTGATAACTTGTTTTTCAAAAGCTTAGTATGTCCTTTCTATAATTTAGAGTAACTTGCTGCTCTGACTGTTGCCTTCTGGGACCTGAGGACTTCAGGGTGCTTTCCAACTAATGGATTGGCTAGGAATCATCCTTAAGAGTAGGAAAATTTCGAAAATGGACTTTGTTATACAGAGGCAAGATAGGGCAGGTATAGACCAACTCTGTCATTGAGTCTAATCCTCTAAAATTACTGAGGATTATTATAATTATTACAACAGATGTCTTGTTCAGAGGTTCAGGGAACAGCTGCCTCACAGGATCTGATGTTTGCACAACATCTGCTGCACTGATAGTCATGTACCATCGACCACAAAATGATTCTTACTGCCCTATCACAGAATCACAGATTCACAGAATTGTAGGGGCTTGAAGTGACCTCAAGATATCATCGAGTCCATCCCCCTGCCAAAGCAGGTTCCCTAGAGCTGGTCACACAGGTAGGCATCCAGACGGGTCTTGAATATCTCCAGAGAAGGACACTTCACAACCATCCTGGGCAGCCTGTTCCAGTGCTCTGTCACCCTTACCATGAAGTTCTTTCTCCCATTGGTGTGGAAGCTCCTGTGGTCCAACTTGTGGCCATTGCCCCTTGTCCTGTCCCCACAGGCCACTGAAAAGAGGTTGGCCATCTCCCTTTGTCTCCCACACTTCAGATATTTATAAACATTGATGAGATCCCCACACAGTCTTCTCTTCTCAAGGCTGAACAGCCCCAGCTCGCTCAGCCTTTCCTCATAGGAGAGATGCTCCAGGCCCTTTATCATCTTTGTGGCCTCTGCTGGACTCCCTCCAGGAGATCCCTGTCTTTTTTATACCAGGAAGCCAGAACTGGATACAGTACTTAAAACTGGATATAAAACTCAGTCACAAATGCTAAGTCAAGACCAAAGTAGTGAAAAGTCAAAAAGAGACAATTACAATGTCAATGCAAAGAAAATTAGAGAAACTGAGGCAGTTGTCCATGTCCTGTGATGACAGGGGTTTTGCATGCTACAACTCTTGGATGATCCCAAGAGGTAGTAATAACATAGTCAATAGCCCAGTGACCCCAGGTGAGTCTTCATTCGGAAATGTTCAAATTTGTGAAATCTGTGAGTTGTTTGAACTTAGGGTAAAGCAGTAGCATCCTTGGATCCTCTCTGCCTTGCTTTTACCTGGGGATAAACTCCAGCACTCCAGTAAAAATACCCAAAACACAAAGCCATCTCTCAAAATGAGTCCAAAGTCATATAGGAGTAGGACTCAGGTCCTTTGATGTGCAGTGTTTTAACTTCCCACCATTTCTTTGCTAATATAACATCCATCTTCATTATTGTGGTCTATCTATAGTTGAAAGCTGTCAAAATTACCTAGCAACACAATTTCATTTGAGAAATTACTAATACTAGCTCTTTTACACTGTTATTCCAAGTCTAGATCCTTGTTAATGAAACAAGAAGCACTTGGTGATGTCAGCACTTTTAGTTTGTTTATTACTTGTTTGCACTTTTTCCTGAAAATTGTGAAGCTGTATGGACTAAATTCTGCTTGTAAAATGCATTTTCAGAAAATGAAATAGAAGTATATTTTGAAAGAAAAGTCCTGTCTAATGCCATTTCTTCACCCAATGAGCTGGGTCACTACTGCATACATATAATTACATATGCTGAGTGTCATTTAACGTAATACTTTGTTTTGCATTGTTTTTCTTTTCCATGGGAAAAAACCCTAACAGAGTATGAAAAGAATTCTGTCCTGTTTTGTTCATTATGGTTCTGAAAGTGTAAATACATTGTGGCAGATTTCTTGTAAATTATACTGGGGAAGAAATTTAAAATTAAAATAGGTGGTTTTATGGCCAGATGCAGGCCCCTATTTAGATTCTGTTCTCTTAGTAAAAATTAAATCCTAAATATGTTTTCAAAATCTAGGATTTATTTCTCTTTGTCAAGTTCTCATGTTGATGGCACAGCAAATGAGATCATGCTGTGATGAAATGGCAACTTCTTCTCGTACTGGATTTAGAAATGACATCTGTGATTAAAAATATAAGGCAAGGGTTTGTTCAGGTCCTCAGGTGACATTCCAGTATAGGCATAGGAGTTACACTGAGGTAAGGCCTCTTAAAAGATCTAGGAATAGCTAAGGTTAGTAAAACTAATTAATTATGTATTGGCTTCCATTTTTAGTAATGAAGGCTAATCAGGTGGTTTGTGTGTGTTTCTTACAGTGTTTGTGATCTTGTTGCTTGTCATATTAATGCTACTCTACAGTAGGAAACAAACATTAATTAGTGAATAACTTATAGTAGGAGCAGCAGAGGGTTGGGTAGTTAATACATTCTAACAGAGGATTTTATCTGGAGCTGTTTGTGGGATTTCCCGGTAGCACAACTTTACGTGGCACATTTTTACTCTCCTCTCAGTTGATGCTATATTAAAAGTGTCAATACATAATTCTTTTGATGTCCTTGAAAGTGTGACCTAAGGTGTATGTGGCAGTGCACAGAAGCTTTAAACAGATAGTTTATAACAAATTTAGAAGGGGCTTCCCTCTGTCTGGTTCCAGGTGAGTAAGTCACAAACCTCAGTGATTTTAAGGTCCCCAGAGGTGCCATGTTCCCTAGTATATTAAAAAAAAATAAAAATAAATCTTTAGCATAATGTTTTGTCCCACGTTTTCAAGAATGGCCTAGGATTTTCCCTGTCATCCTCTCCTGAAGCATGATTATACAACTAACCCATTAGTCAAGCTGACAGTGCTTTTGTAGTAAAGAAGGCCACAGGTTCCACTGTTGCATCTATCAATGCAACGGAGAAGTCCTCCTGGTTTCTTGTCTTCATGACAGGTCACACAACATGATAACAAGCCGGGGTCCCAGTGGCAGCTGAGCATGACCACTCAAAATGTCCTGGCAGCATGGACAGCCAGGAGCCTCCTGGACTGTGAGCAGGGCCACAGCCAGCAGATTGAGGGAAGGGATTATCTGCCTCTATGCAGCACTTCTTAAACTCATCTAGATACTGGCTCCAGTTTTGTGCTTCCTAATGCAAGAAAGACACAGGCAAACTGGAATGACTTCAGCAGAGGTCTGGATGAGGCTGGTTGGGTTCTGGTGTGCTTGTCATGTGAAGAGATGTGTGAGCTGTGTACGTTCAGTCTGGATAAGAGATGGTTTCATGCGGACCTCACAGCAGTCCTCCTATACCAGGGGAATGTTAATCAGAAGACAGACCCAGGCACTTCATGGTAGGGCATGGAGGGAGGACAGGAAATATTTTACATGAAGTTACAACACAATTGGTTCAGACTGGGTGAGAAAAAAAAGACTGTTCCCCGGAGAAGAGTCAGGCAGGAGTTTGTGAAAGACAGCTAGCAGTTTGCCCTCATTTTCAGTTGTCAAACACTGCTTCTGGCTTCAGACCCTGACAGATCCACGGGGCTGTTTGTTTTGCTTGGGGAGCAGAATGTCACCATTTACTGAGAAGAAGTACAAGGTGGAAATAGGTTCATTAGAGGGTGTTAAATTTTAGAGTTCCTTCATCAAATGTGTCAGATTAATAGGAATAAATTGTTTTAAGTGGTTGACTTTAATTAGAAGAACAGTGAAGTCTGCCAACAAGAATAATCCATTTTCGGTGACGAAGTGTTTAAGTCATTTAGAAGTTATTCCATTTATTCTTAATTATGTTCTCATTTATTGAAGTTTAATCTATTTGGAAAAATACCAGTGGTAATGGTATGCTTCATGGAGAATGAACTATGTTGCACAATATTTAAAATAATTCTTTATTTTCTAGTCTCTCCCCTTCACTATTACCTTCTGCAATGCTTTTAGCATCATTTGATACATCTGCTCACAACGTGTCATATCTCTCTTAGATTTACCATTTGGTGTAAGTATTTGCATCTGATACAAAGGCTCCTTTTTACAGTCTTTGTATCATTGCCAAGCTGAGATCTTGATCAGCAGTAAAGATACAGAGATGCTGATTAATGCTTTTGTCGTCTCAAGGGCTGATTACTGTAATTCACTCTTTTAGGGACTTTCAGCCCATGCTGTTAGAAAATTGCAACTGACACTTTTTAGTGCCATGAGGATTCTCTTCAAAATGAGACCATTTGAATGTATTACCCTGATTATTAAATTTAAAATATCATGATTTGTTAGGTATTAAAAATATTAATTACTATGTATATTTGGAGGATCTTAGAGCATTACTAATATGAACCTGCCATGTGAATAATCATTTTGCTGTCCTGTTCTTTCCTGTAGATCATCCAATTTACTGAGCTGTCCTGATAAAGTCTTATTAAAAATATGTATATCATCAAGAGAGTAAATTATCTATTGATATTCTCTAAGTTGAATTTGTGTTGTTTTTCAATCAACGTGGAAATGCTTTGTATTTACTTGAATATCTGAATCGCAGCTTTTCCTATTCCTGTTTTTAATTTGCGAGTGTATAATTATGGGCTTGGATGAGTCTTCCTGAAGGCTAATTAATCACAGATATTGAAATTCACCAAATAGCAGTCCAGATTCAGTGATGGGTTTGAATATTAAAATTTCATAGAAGATACAAAGGGTATTTATTTTTACATTTCTTTCCCCCAGCTATTTTATATGTTGACCAGAAAAGGAGAAATAACTTGATTTCTTTTTCTTCTTCTGAGCATGTCTCTTTTTCACGGTTACATAGGTGAGAAAATTCTGGGTTTTTTTAGCTATCCTGAGAAGAATAATCAGAATGGTTTTAGCAACAGGGGTAATAGTGCTAACATATTTATGTATGCCACTCGGCACTGTCCAATTAGCAACCTGGTCTTAGTGAAGTGTTTTTCTCTCTAAGTGGAAGCCTGAACTTCTAAAAATTAACTTTTAAGAGGCCAGTTTCAAAGGAAAAGCAACTTATGCTTTATATTATAATGACTGCATGAAAGCTTTCCATTCTAACAGATTCTTGTCAATCTTCTTGGTCACCTAAAAATATAAAGGTCTATAGCAACACTTAGACTTTGGAAAAGCTCAAAAATGCACTTTTGTAATTCTGACAATTTAGCCTGGCCTGTATAGCATTTCACTTCAGTCTACATGCTTGAAGAAAGCATCTTACAGAGCATCCTCTTGCCGTTTGAAACACGTCATATTCTTGAACAAAGAGAATATACAGCAGGCAGGCCCCAAACTTTGGGAGCTAAGACCTGGTTTATGCTGAATAGCTTTTATCTTAACCTCTTTTTTACCTACCTCAGATACATGAGTTAAGGAACCAACAGAAAATGCTTGATGTTTCTCTAGACTCTTGCCTGTTGAAAAGAAACATGTTAGTTAAACTGAAATGGAGAAGGAAGCGAAGTTTATGAGCTTGCTTTGCCTTTAAGAAGGAGGAAGAGCACAAGCTCAGAGGCACTCTCAAAAAACGAGGACAGATTTCTCCTTTGACTTTAATCTCAGAGACAAGTTAAAGGATTTTCTACATGAGATACTACTCTAGCTAAAATCAACTCCAGAATCTTTCCTTTTTGTAACCTGGTTTCTGGTCTTGTAATTAAGAGGTTGAAATGGCTTGTTAAAATAAACACATTCATTGTTGCAAAGCACCGAGTCCTATTGGTAGATGTGATACATTCTCTCTTCAGGGGCATTAATATAAGTAAAGCAGAATTTATAGGTATTTTCATCTGCATAGGTGTATATAAGCACCTTTTGAACTGCAGGGAGCCCACACCCTAGATGTGTCCCTTTGCCAAGCACTATGTGGGAGTGGGACTAGGGTCGCTGAGCCTGGCAGTGGGGCAGAAGCAGCCCCTGCTGCTGCTCGTCTTGTGTGAAACTGGTAGCAGGGATACAAACACTGAACCACCAAAGTGAGTAAGACAACTTCAGATAATCCTCCAAACTCAGTGGAAGGATTGTTTTTTCTTTTCTCTCTTATCAGATATTTAAAACTTACTGCAAGAAATAAAGACTCGGGGAGGGGCTTTGATTTACAATATGAATTACTGATCTTAGATCTACCTTGGTCATTATATATTTTGGGGAAGCATGTACCTTTTAATATGTCTTTTTTGTTGTTTTCTACTTTAATAGCATTCCTGAAACCATCAGAGTTGAAATGACATTTTTCCATGCCCAATTCTCTTGAAAAAACTCTGTCATTTTAAATTTCAGTGACTGTTTAAGAGGATGGGATTAAAATTGGAGTTTCTGTATTATAAAGTTATTTTGCTCTACATTATATACTTGTAAAGTGACATGCTCAAGTCCTCAGTAAACCTGTTACGTTTCAAAACATTTATCTTGCTGAAATCTTTTAATCTATCAAAATTCTGGAAGAAGTTTATCTTATATCTGGGATTGCTCTAGATATCACAAAATATTTCTTAGTGTTCTGCTTGTATTCTATAAATGTAATGTAAGAAAAAGGGAACCTTTGAGCTCAAGTACTGTGATAATGCTATGTGAGAAAGTTGTTACTCCCCCCTCCCAAAGAAACCTTAGATACAATAAAAGTATGATTCATTCAAAGTTATAATAAATTGCTATATATATACCAAACTGTCTTTCAGCAGTTAGGTCATGTTATGATGTCCTCACTTAAACCTGACAGTTGTTTAAGTTGCTTTTGCACTTTGTAGAATAGCAAGAGAAAAAAAGTTAGTTGTACTGGCATTATTCATCATTTCCTTTGCTTGGAGTAGAAATTTACAGAATAATCATTGTAGAGCTAGCAGTCTCCTTAAACAGGCAGTTTGTAAGTCTGCTCAAGTAAACTCTACTTTGAGATCATATTCTTTGCTACTGGCTGACTTGCAAAGCTTCTTAATCTCTGCTTCAGTTCATTAGACAGCAATGTGTGTTTCCAGTGACAAAAGCTTGACTGCTGCTGACAGCAGCGGTGTTTCAGTACATGCCATTGTCACTCCTGTAGGTGAATGAGGCAGCTGAAGCAAGAGCAGAAGTTTGTAGCCATTAACTTTTCTTTAGTGTGTCCAACTTCTTAGTGTTTAGTCTAGGTAGAACTTTTTCTATATTGCAGTTTATAGCACCGAATTAAGGAGATAGGACTTTAGTCCGATATGCTGAATCTCACTGCTCTGAATACTGGAAAAAAATAGGTAGGGGAATTATAATGACAAATGCTTGCAGCTGCAAAACTGAAATAAAATTCAACTTACATAGCATCAGTGATGCTTAGAAATCATTTTTGTACTGATAAAGGTGATGTTTCCTCACAGGGAAGAGTTAGTGTAGTAGGTAATGTGCAGTTGCTCATTTCTGTGGAGATCCCCGTTTATGAGGGCTGGCTTTCTAAGGTGAGGGAGCAAGCGTGGCCCGAATTTTACTCTTCAACAGTTCTCTGTCTCACTAAAAGGTTGTTCTTCCATCCTCTGAACGCTGAATAAGTTTTGTGTATACATTGATGTCTGATCTGATAGGTGTCTCTTGTATTTCATTCAAGGCTGAGATTAATTTATATTCAGACACTTAGAGAGGTGCAGCGTACAGCAGTGGGCTTCTTAAACAGCATGTCTTTCAGCATATGTTATAGAGATTGACAATATTCAGCTATTAATTCTCATACATGAGACCACATTTTATTCTAAAATCATACTTATTAATCCTTGTGAAAAAGTAAGTCACCTCTGAGGGACTGGTGAAAGCAAACTGGATCCAGCCCTTGATCCAGTGAGGTAGTGTTGGAACAGCATGTTTTATCAAAGGCATCTCATGCTTTCCAGTTCACTGTAAGTGGTTGAATTCCAGGGTGTGCAGGGTAGCTTAGCTGCTTTTCTGAGTATATTAAAGGTACAAGACAACAGGAGTAGTTCTTGTTTTTGTGCCTGGATGGTTTTATTATTTATTTAATTTTGTATTGAGAACTGTTCTCACGCTGTTCTGCTTTTTACAATATTATATTTTGATTGATACAAAAGCCCCTTATTTTATAGCAAAATAGTTAAAAATGTTCTCCAAGTATACCTACATCAAGTAAATACAACATTGAAGTATCTTCAAAGTTACTTATACATAACAAAATTATCACTGAATTGCTCAAAATTATGAAACAAAAGCTATTAAAGTGTTTAAAAAATTTGTAGTGTTTTCTCATATGCCAATCAATCATTTGGATTTCAGTCTCCTTGAAGCAATGATTTTTTGCATCCATCATTTCTGCCATTTGTTAGATACCAATATCTGTAGTTGAACNACATTTATATATATATATATATATTCCCATATGTATATATAAAAGGCATTGGCATATGTTAAGAGGGTTGTGATTATAAGCTGTTAATTGAAAATGAATATAAAATGTTCTTACTGTTAAAATCCCAGTGCTACAGTGTGAGTCCTGGGTAACGGGTCTTTCCTGGGACTAACACTTCAGAAATGTTTCTTGTTCCTTTTCTAAGGTGATCCCAGTACTGCCACACTTATTTTTATTTATCCATTTTTAAAGTTTATTTTAGAAATTTTGGGCATGAGTGTCTTTGGCAGAAAAAGCTAGTATTTTGGCATATGGATCAGGCATAACATCAGAACATCCTGATCAGTTTTCTTGAAAAGACATTCTTGAATATTTGTGTCTCATATATCCTTAATAGAGCAGTTCTGGAAAGCAGATGGGTAATTCTTTTATCAGTTATCTTTGATTCAATAGCACTCTCATAAAATAAATACTAACAGAAAGTGACAGGCAAATCACGATTTCTGAATGTTCAGTAATCCATTGATTAGTCATATGACAGCTGTAAGATCTGTGACAAGGAAAAGATTGGGAGGTCAAAGATGTGTCAAGCTTCTGACTTAAGTGTCCCCTTATTAGCAAGTGTACAGTAATTCATGTTGATATTTCTATAAATACCTTAAAAATTAATGAAACAGGTTTTATAGAGAGTGATATAACACACTGCTTTTTGAATGGGGACAAATCCCAAAGACAACATGCAAGTCTTACCACAAACTTAGTATGACTTTGGATCAAGCCCATGGGGGCTCTGAATTTGTTCTTGTAGAAATTCACTTTCTTGGGATCAGCAATATCCATTGACTTTATTTTGCTATAATTTTGGGATCACAAGTAAAACCGGTATGCAATTCTTAAATCTTACATCATTGAATATCTGATTAAAATCTAGGAATCTTTGCTATCAAAGACAAAACCTGTTTAAAATATTTGGTGGGAGGAATTCATTAAAATCATTATCTTCCAAATACTACACTTTGACTCTGTGAAACAAATAACTATAATCCAGTGGATAAGATATGATTTGAAAACGTATGCTGAAAATATAAACAAATAAGGAATATGCATAGTATCAGAAAGTTTCAGGATTGCTTTGTTTGTTTGTAACTAAGAAACTCATTTGCAAATCTGAGCTTTATGGCTAACTTTGCTTGTATCCCATTAAATCCTCCATTTGCATCACCTCTCTGTGGCCACATGGGACTCACGTGGGGGAGGTTCTGATTTGTCAGTGGAGCTGAAAACTAAGCAGGGGATATAAGAACAGTTACACTTTTTAGACATGCAATTTCTTATGCCCGATAGTAAAATTATATTTAGCTACATTGTATAGAATATTAATCATGTCCCAAATAGAGTTCTGACTAATCTTTAATAATTTACAGTTCCTTAATATTTCTTTCAGCACACTCCAATTTGTTGTCAGATGTTTCCTATATTAAGACAATACACCTGTGTCTCTGTGAGAGATGGAAAGAGAAATGATCCATTTCTGAAGCCCATGTAATCATCTGCCACAGATCATCTCAGTGAATGTAAGAGAGATTGCAGTAAGTTCTTGTTATGATTTTTAAGTTGTTATTTACCTCACAGCAGTCAAAAGCGTGATGATAGACATTTTGAACAACAAGGTCCTTGCTTTGGTAAAATTACACCATGAGGTAACTGCAGAGTGTCATAAAGATGAGGGGAAGAAATGCAGAATGAAATGACAGTAAGTTGATTTTTGTGATGAAGTAGTCTCTTTGGGAGTTGAGAGCATAAGATATTCTTTGGCTAAAGCAGTTGACTGGGGCGTGGGAGTCAAGCCCATATCCCCCAAAGGAATGAATTCATTGTACAGTCCTTAACGTAGGAAAACAGGACATGAGGGGGTTGACTGGATCATCAGGCAAGGTCCACAGTACAACATCCTTCCTGTAAATTGATTCATCTCAAGGGGATGCCTAATTTCCCTGTTCTTTGACTCCTCAGCTGTAAAATAGGATTAACATTTTCCTTCCTTACAGGACGAAGAGGTGGGAGGATACTGGGATTAATTACAGCATTATGCTCAACAGAATAATGATGAATGTCAGACCAATAAACAAATTACTAAGACCAGTTAATAAAAGTTAAGGTCAAACAATTTGAACGCATATGATGTCATGTCATGCCTGAGTCTCTGTACCACTGCAAGCCCATCTTTCTTATATTTTAACTGTTATGTTCCATAAACTCATGCATTTGATTCCCACTTTCAGTTTCACTGGAGACTGGAGAGCTCTCAGGAACTATAAAAGACTGTCCTGCTAAGCTGCACAGCTTTTTGACATGGCAGAGGAAAAGTGCAGTTTTCATATTTCAGTAGCTGAAAGGAGAGAGTTCAAAGAGTGTGGCCAAACAGTGATGAGAATTTGTTGACAATGCATGAAATTTCTGATGTGGATTGCTTTATAGAATAAAGTGATTTTTCAGGGTTGCAAAGGTGACTGTTAAAACCCCCAGTTATAAACCCTTGGGAGAAAAAAAATCATCCCTTTAGGTTTAGCATTGCTCCCCAGCTGAAAGAGTGATGAATAATTTTTGATAACCATCTTGTAGTGCAAAGGTCTGTAACAGAGAAGGGGGGATTTTTATAAGAAAGGAGTAGGATTCAAGAATCAGGACTGGCAAATTGATACTTTATCTACATGATTCTGTAATATTTGATAGAGAAGAATAGACTATAACAAACTTTTTCTTTGTCCCACTAAAAAATGAACTGTTACGTTTAGAGTGAGAGCCCCAGTGGAAGCAGTGGCCATCTTATATATTTTGCATAGTTGAGGCACAAAAATGGGATGAAAGTGTTGAACTTGATTCCATCTTGTAGATATAATTCTGGCCAGGTTCTATTGAGTGTATGATGTAGAAACATGAGAAAGGACTGCCTTGTAAAAGTGGAGTCTTAGTCTTCTGCAATTCCTGAAGGAAGAAAAGAGGTGCTGAATTGTATCTGCCTCTCACTGAGGTCTCTTGTCACTGCAGAGGCCAGAGGCTGTGGGAATCATAGAATCACAGGCTGGTAGGGGTTGGAAGGAACCTCTGGGGATCATCTAGTCCAACCCACTGCTAAAGCAGGATCAACTAGAGCAGACTGCACAGGTTCCAGGCAGGATTTGAGTATCTCCAGAGAAGGAGACTCCACACTCTTTCTGGGTAGTTTGTCCCAGTGCTCTGTCACCCTCAAAATGAAGTTTTTCTTCATGTTCAGATGGAATTTCCCATGTTCTGGTTTTTGCCAGTTGCCCTGTCACTGGGCACCAATGAGGAAAGTCTGGCTTCATCCACCCTTCAGATATTTCTAAGTGTTGATGAGATGCCCTCTTAGCCTTCTCTTCCTCAGGCTAAACAGCCCAGCTCTCAGCCTTTCCTCATATGAGAGATGCTCTTGTCCCCTAATCATCCATGTAGTCCTCTGCTGGAGTCTCTCCAGTAGTTCCATCTTTCTTGAACTGGGGAGTCCAGAACTGGTATCAAGAAACTTTTCTGTTAGGCTTTGGAGGGAAAGATACATTGCTTCCTTCCTTCTTAGCTGCTCAGAAAGGTGTCAACAATATGTTTTACCATATTGAGCAATTGTTTTCTGTAAACTCAAGTCCTACCTACCATCACTTGGCTGGGGGTCGTAGCAAGGAGGGAATTAAGTAAACTCCCATCCTAATCAGATTGCTTCTGGCACTTAGCAGATGATAAATGTTTGTGTTCCCTTTCACAGACAGAGTGAAGTGCTCAAATAATCAGGTCTTCTTTACTAAAAAGAGTAGGCTAAATATTTGAAAATGTTTTTTATGAAGAAAAACAAATACTTGTTATTAAAATAGCTGGGAGACAGTTGCAGTCTTTGACTTGAACTTGTATTTATGGCTGAGTAGTCTCGATGGAGAACTAAGCTGAATGACTTTCTGATCTTCTGGGAACACCTCTGGAAAAATAAAGGTAAGATGTAGGGATGAACTGATCATCTTAGTGAATCTGATATTCTCTATGGAACTTGTGAAAAGCTTCCTTGAAATATGGTCAGTGAAGCAACCAAGATAATCATCCCCCAGCACTTCCAACTCCAAACTGGAAATAACTTATTGGGAAATAGTCATGTGTTAAGAAAGTGCTCTTGGAGGACTGGCACTGATTATTATTGTGATTGTAAGTAGGCACCTGCCAGGAGTGTGTACAAACTCTACTGCAAACATAAATGTAATACTTGAATGATAGTATCTTTGAAGTAGTATTAGTGCTCGGTCTTACAAAATTTACTACAAGTCTGCAGAATTCAATGCATGAAGATGACGTTTCCATTCCATATTCATTATTTTGTTAGCACCTGAGTGGTTTTACACCTCTAAATTTTGCTCAATACTGCTAGGATCTGGATGAGAAGAAGAGTGAGAAGTTTTTGTACCTTGTCACACATAGACAAGTTCTAAACCAGGCATCTTACTCCATATAATATTCTTTTTCATGTAGGTTCTTTAAACAATGACTGTCTTTCAGCAAACATCTCAGAACAAACACAAATACCACAGGCAAGTGCCCCTGATATTTCAAATGTTAAAAAACCCATATGCAACATTTTTACTTCTTTGAGATTTGCTTTGCAGCAGATTCAGTTTTCCACTATAAATGAATTCAAAATTATTATCCTGATTTATCAATATTTACATGTCTACTTCACAATGCATCACGTTCATAACAATTTAATTGGAAGATTATATTTTAATGGTACTTACATGGCCCACCTTTTTAATGTGGTATCTGAATATTTCAAAATTTTACCTTATACTATAAGACAGTTAAATAAGTTAAGATCTTACTATGCCCTTCAGATTTTTTGGATAGAGTCTCCATGTAAGAAGACTGACTGGGTTCCTTAAGGTTTTGTAGGAAACTTGTAGTAGTTTAGAGAATTGAGGCAGGCTTGTCTGAATTTGAAGCTGTTGGCTTCTCTGGACTCTCCTTTCTGTCTGAAATGTTTTTTTGCTCAAGATGAAGGAAATTGAAATGACATAGTTGATTCAGACCACTGTGCTATACTAAAGCTAAATTACAAGGAAGGATTCATAATACATGACTCAAATAATTTTGTATCTGTATTGCTAGTTCACAAGGATGCAGATATTCTTGCTTTTGATAAAATACTAGTGTGATAAAATTAGAGAACTGTTTCCTTTCAAGCATGCAAACACCAGGCGTCCAGTACTTCTGAAAAAAAGCTGAATAGTGAACACTATAGGAAAGGACATTCACAAGTTGAGAACCTAGGTGGCTGAAAATGACAAAATCTCTTGCTGAAGAGCTATTGATCAATCTTCAGATAGAAGAAAGGGGAATTCTTCAGAATATCTGGATTTCATAAAATCATAGAACCACAGAATGGTTTGGGTTGGAAGGGACCTCAGAGACCATGTAGTTCAAACTCTCCTGCCATGGGCAGGGACACCCTCCGTTAGGCCAGGGTGGTTGCCCAAAGCCCCATCCAACCTAGCCTTGAACTCTTCCAGGGAGGGGGCTGCCACAGCTTCTCTGGGCAGCCTGTGTCAGGGCCTCAACTCCCTCACAGGGAAGAATTCTTCCTAACGTCTAATCTAAATCTCTTCTCCTTCATCTTAAGGTGATTATACCTCATCCTTTCGCTACCTACCCTTGTAAACAGTCCCTCTCCAGCTTTTCTGTAGGTCCCTGTTGTGGTTTATATCCATTGGCAGCTGAGCATTACAAAACCACTTGCCTCCCTGGTGGGACAGGGAGGAAAACAGACTAAGGCAAACCACGGGGTTGGGGTAAGGACATTTTTTACTGGCACAGCATGGGGAGAGGGGGAAAAAACCCTGGAATTTATGACATAATACACAAACGGTGATAAGATGAAGCACTTTACCAACTGAATGACTAACTGGATGCTCAGCCTGCACTCAGACCACCCCAGGAACCATGTGGCGCTTTCCCTTCCTGACAAGTCCCCATTTTATGGGGAGCATGATGGCCCCTTGTGAAAATTAACTCTATCCTAGCCAAAACCAGGAAATTCCCCTTCAGGTACTGGAAGGCTGCAATCATGTCTTCTCTGGAGTCTTCTCTAGGCTGAACAAGCCCAGCTCTCTCAGCCTTTCTTCACAGGTGTTCCAGCCCTTTGATCATGTTCATGTCCCTCCTCTAGACTTGGTCGGATAGCTGCATGTCCATCGTGTACTAGGGACCACAGAGCTGGATACAGTACTTTTGGTGGGATCTCCCTGGAGCGCAGCAGAGGGGCAGATTGCCTCCCTTGGCCTACTGGTCACGCTTCTGTTGATGCAGCTCAGGATACAGTTGACTCTCTGGTCTGCAAGTGCACATTGCTGCATCATGTTGAGCTTTTTATCCACTAGTACCCTCAAGTAATTCTTTTCAGGGCTGCTCAAAAATATAAGTGGGTAGTGTCATTGATATAATTCTTTCACTGCAAGGATGGAGAGGCTGGAAAAAGTGTTTGTGCAAGTACATGTGACACAGAGAACGAGGGACAGATTGCTAGGTGCAGCAGTACACTTAATTAGAACATTGCAGCTGTTCTGTTATTTCACCTTCAGATATGACTGTATTATATAATATCTATTTAAAGGAAACTTATGGCTCTTAGGATCACAGGGTCACAGATAATTCAGGTTGGAAGAGACCTTAGGAGATCAACCAGTCTCACCCCAACCTGGGCTGCTGAAAGAGTTCTTCCTTCCCAGGGGCAGTGCTTTGCATTTCTCCTCATTGAAATTCATGAAGTCCCTTGAAACTCCTGTCAGCCCATTTCCCCCACCTACCTAGCTCTCTCTGAATGGCAGGCTTACCCTCCAGCTTATCAGTTGGCCCCTGCAGCTTGGTGTCATCTGCAGAGTTGAAGAGACTGCACCTCCCAGTAACTAATAAAGATGTTAAGCAGGACAGGTCCCAAAATAGCTGTCTATGACTACACTTCTTATTGACCTCCAGGTAAGGTATGACCCATTAACGAGTACCCTCAAAGCCCTATCATCTCAGCAGTTTTTTACCCATCTGGTTGTCCAACCCTTCAGACTTTAATGTCCTTTTATACAGGAGAGCCTTGGGAGACAGAGTTGAAAGCCTTCCTAAGGTTGAAGTAAATGATATCCACTGCTCTCTCAGTGTACATGTGCAGTCATTTTCATCTTCATTCTTTATGAAACTAATCAGAAAACAAAACTATGATGGAGTTAGTATGCACATCTAGACAGACAGAGGAAAGAAGCAGTGAGGACATAGAGATGGGTAGCTCCTTTTGCTGATAGACCAGTGAGCTCTGTTGTCTGGCTTCTTCAGTTCACATGGAAAAAAACACATATGGGTAAACAACGCTTTACACTTAGATATATGTTTAACTGTTATGCAAACATTCAACATGCAAGCTCAAAGGTTGTGCAAATATTAACTCATCCTTCTAATTCATCTTATTGGTTTCCTGAAGGCAACATTGATACTACATAATGTTCACACAATATAACATTTAGTGAGGGTACGTGCAGAAGATCCAGTAGCACTTTTACAACAGGTCCTGGAAGGCTCCAATAAGGTGTCCCCACAGCCTTCCCTTCTCCAGGAGGAACAACTCTAACTCTCCCAGCCTGTCTTCATAGGAGAGGTGCAACAGCCCTCTGATCATGGTACTCCTCCAGGCTTGCTCCAACAGCTCAGTATCTTTCTTGTGCCAGGGACATCAGAGCTGGACACAGTACTCCAGGTGGGGTCTCGCGAGAGCAGAGGGTGAGAATCACCACTCTTGGCCTGTGAGTCACTGATGTGTAGCCTTCTATCATTACCCATCATTTTTATTTTTCCCTGTGCTGGTTTCATCATGTCATCCTAGTTTGCTGGCTTAAGATGAATTTTTCATTAAAATGTCAGTTTTGTTCTGTATAAATGTGCTCCCAAGGCAGTTTGAGGTGGTTGTTAAAGAGTAAGAAGTGCAGTGCCTCTGCTTGGAGAGCGTGGACTTTGCCACACTCCCTTGCTAAATACCTGGCTCTTGTATTACTGCTCAGAACTAACCACGCATTGTTATGTGTAATGTAACCTTAATTTTAATACAGGTAATATATTCTTAAAGGGTAAATGAAAGAAAAAGTTATACCTCTGCTTAATCAGCCTGCTGTAAATTTTTGTCTCACTGGGACACAAACATGTTAAGAGTGAGATTAAAATGTACATCCCTTGGGTAATGTGTGAGGGTGGCATTTGGAAACTCTTGTGTGCTAGACGGGTTAGTGCTTATCAGATGGAAATGTTATGGTTAGGTTTCATCAGGACATACATTATGGTTAATGTATGTCCTGATGAAAGCTAAAATGCTGAAGTAGTGACTAGGGCTTTTTTTTTTTTTTTTCTTTCACCGTGTCTTGAAATAAGATTAAGAAAAAATGTAATGTGGGTTAGTGTATATGTGGAGAATGTCGTTAATTGTCTTGGTGGTGTGCAGACAGTACTTTACAGTAATTCTATTACCACTAGTAGAATATTAATGGTATGCTGCTTTGACCTGCTATCAATCAATATGAGTTGCATACCATTTGCATAATACTTTGCATATCAGTCACCTATTACTGACTAGATTTTATACTGCTAGAGTGGTGGATTAACAAAATGATTGTAGTAGCATTGCTCCAGAGAAAGGGATCACCTTCTAAATTTATAATTTTTTTTTAATTTTAATATTATTTTATATCAGCATTAGCAGCAACTCCCAAATGGACCATGAAAATACAGTTCCCTTTTAGTCTCTCATTTTTAATGATTCCACTTTATTTAAACTTCTCATGGCAGGTTTACTTTGTGCTTAAAGCTGTGTATTTTGACCACATCTATTAAAATATTTAGCATATCTAGTGTTCACAACAGAGAGCTTATACCTGAAAATCTGAAGTAAAAGCTTTATATATATATATATGACTTTGATAGTTGATATTAATACTAAAATTATTTGAAAAATATTTCAGTACTTATGTATTAAAAATATATGAAACCTTTTGACTTGATTGATAGCTGGCACATCTAGCAGAAAAGTTTTCTAGGTTAAAAAGTATGTCCAGTGTGCATTTACAGTGATTCAAAGTGTGTAGGTCTTAGATCAGAGGCAAAAGATAGCCACAGAAGTTGTCAAATAAGGCAGGTTCTTTCCAGTCAGGAAGAAAAATGATGGTTGTATGAATTTCCCAGACAGCTCTATTGCAGTTCCTGTGCAGTATACTATTGTAAATTGATTATTATTGAAGTTAATTTTTATTATTTAGCTTTAGCTTTCTGTGAAATAACCTCTTGGTATAGATCTACACTGAAAAACAAAGACTGAACTCGAGACTTTTTAACCTTCTCAGGCCTCCTGTGTTGTGGGCATGCTCCAGTTCTCAAACACTGACCCTGTGCCTTGAAGAGTTGAGCCTGGACTTGCTACTCAAGGGTTGATCCTTAGTGTACTTGTTCATGGCTCTGCCTCATCTACCCAGACCTCATAAAGAAGTATGTGGATCTGTTTTAGCTCTATTTCCTCTCTCTCTATTGGACTCAGAGGTTTCGTTTGTTTTTCCTTGAGAATAGTTAAAAATGAAATATTACTGAAAATTTCCTAGAAGATTGATCTTGAATCATCAAACGCATGAGCAGCATTTGCATTGAGTTAAGTAGTGATAGGATGTAAGCTCAGAGTGTAGTACTTTGCTCTGACCCCTTGAAACTAGATTGTTACAGAGATATGTTGTGGGTAGGTACTGCCTAGAAATCCAGAATCACAAATTTCCTTTACTCCAGTACAAGAGAAAATTACCTCTTTCAGAATGTCTTTTTTCCCACTTCAAAAGAGTAAAATGCACAGCAAATTTGAATTCCATTGGGCTGTGGCAAAGTTCCTGGTTGTGCCAGGTCACTGCATCAAGTTCAAAGAATGATGAAGATAAAGCCTATGAAACCTTTGGTTCTTTTTAATTTATAGGTTACATACATTTGCATTGACAAGTCAGGGATTAAGTTAATATAAGTGCTGTAATAATGTCAGTAGACTTAAAAAATCTATTTATTTATAGATTCCAAAAGAGCTATTACAATTCTCAGTAGAGCTGTCTCCTGGAGTTCAGTGATGCCAAAGCTGTGTTGTTGTTAATAAACCTTCCTCACAGCCAGGCTTTGGCATCATGTGAGTTCCCAAAGAGCCTTTCTGCTTTCAATGGGAGATGTACAATTATTTTTTTCAAACATTTACTTTTTAAACCAAATTTTTCATCTTTGTTTAAAGAAACTTTTTTTCACATATCCCCAGAGCATGAGTCTTTGAGTTCTTGGATAAGATTTGTTATGTAAAACTTGCTTTGTACTAGTTGACAATAGACATTTTACATTGTAGCCAGCTATTTTGGGTTGCTGGTGTTGGAGGCACTTTTAGTAGGCCATATGTATAATTTTGCTCCTTTTTCTTAATGGCTTCCAGTTAATTGGGAGCTCATCAACCTCTCACCTCTCAGTTTCACACTTTCCATAACGAATATTGACATAGGAAAAAATAGGAGGGAAACAAGTAGATCTAATCCCACATGTATGAACCAAAATACATGAACTATATTTGAAAAATATGAACTATACATGAATTATAAGAACTCAAATACCCACCAGCTAAACATAATTTCTAAGAATTTTGGATGATAAAGTGTTTCCTAGATGGGTTTAATCTAGATTGTAATTCTGCAATAAAGTTACAATACATAACTTCTGTATATACATATATATGTATAAAACTGCCTGTTCTTTGGATGAAGGTTCAGCTCAGAAGCTTTAATATCACTAGGGACTAATATACAGAAGTCATAGAAATTAAATTTTGGGATTTTTAACGGAAAGCTTATCTTGGAAAATTCTTAATATTACATATACATATACTCCACGTATGAAAATTAGCTCAAAGCAACTGCATTTCATCTCTTCAAAAGTTTGTAAATGAAATAATCTGGACGCTATAATTTTCTTGTATATACACAGTGGGATGAATGAAAAATATTCCTCACCAAATACACTGTATGGCCCTTCCAGATAGCAACTTCTAAATGGAAGCTGAAAAAAGTGAATGTTTTTTGTTTGGCATGTAGACATAAGAGTAGCAATGAAGAAAATAGGTGTATAGTCAGTTTAACTTCAGAACATGAACTGTTATTCCAACATCTGATGCACACAGTGGAAGTGAAACCTGTGCAAAATATAGTAAAATAGTTTTTCTAAGTATTAAGGAAAAAATTCTGTATTGCAGCATGACTGAGCAAAAGTCTCCAGTCTTCTCCCACAGGATTTCCTCTTAAGCCTTAGCAATATTTTGTCTTATTTTGAAATACTGCAAATGCTACAAAATCTTCTTTGACTTACAAATAAAAAAGGGCTAAATATTAACAAAAAATATTTTACAGAGTATATGATTTTAGAACATAAACATGCCTTTATTACTCTTGAAAAATCCAAAGGGAATGGGTCTATAGTTGAACCAAGAAGGATTTTGCATTCAAACAATGATAAATATGTTTTTAACACAATTCTGAATACTGTAATAGTAGAGATTAAAGAAATATAAAATAACATTTTTTTAATGTGGAATTTCACAGAATTAAAGATTTCACAGATTTGCAGAGCTCTACTTTGCTGAAATAGTTAATTAATATCCAGTATTAACCAAATATTATTAATAACACTTTAGTATATAAATGCTAATTTAATAAAGGATGATGGATTCATTTAACTCAGCAAGGCTGTCCTCTTTGCTGAATTTTCGTGTTTGCTTTCAGTTTGCAGAGTCTCATGGCACAAATCAGGAATAGGTCATGCATGGTTGCTTAGCGGTTTCTTAATTAACATAATAACCCATTTGCTTTGTTAATAGCTTTGAATTTGCAAATATCACATCTCATTTTGCTGAGGAATCATCCCTGTAGCTATTCAAGAATAAGCCTGTTAAGGAACCAATAAAAATGAAATCCTGTATAATCTCACAAAACATGTTTGATATGTTCTCTGATCCAAGTGGATATTTTTTTGTGGTAGTTTTCTTGTCTATCCTTCTGTGAAACCTGGACTGACATCCGACTGGGCTACTAGACTGTATCTTTAAAGGTGCTGCTATTATTCATTGTGGCTTTATCTGGAACACCTTAAATGCAAAAGCTCTTGCTAAACGTAGGCCAAATACATAATCCCTTCTATTTATTTTTTTTTTTTAATTTCTACTATAAAAGGAAAAGTGTGTTATCAGAACGAAAACACCTGTAGAGTGGAGAGATTGACGTGTTGGTTACTGTTCAAAAGCTTTCTTAACATGCCTTGCAGTGCATTGCATTGCTGAAAAATGCCGATGTAGATTTCGCACGGTAATGAGCCGCTGGAGGTTGCGGCGCACCAAGTCATACATCTCATGGGAAAACATTCACCACGGTTTCTTCATGATGTGCAACCATGCTGCATCCGTAAGTGGGGCTTGTGGTACTGTGTTCAGAGCAAAGCAAAGTGGCCTCTGAGACAGTACGGTAGAAAGTGATAACTATCTACTTCTGAAAATGACAGCCTAGTTACACAGAGGACACAGTTACCAGTTTAAATGCCTTAGTGTATTTAGGAAGAAACCTAACTTTAACATTTAAAATCACCAGTATTTATTAACTAGGAAAAAAAAAGTTTTAAGTTCCTCTTTTCTTAAGACAGAGGAATAGAGTCCTGTAGGATTTGAACTAATGTCAGTCTTGTTTAATGATTATTCACCAGCTCATGAAAGAATCTACCGAGTGTAAAAAAAGCAGAGCATACTTGCTCAGCACTTGGTCGAAGGTTTATTTGAAGTTCATGCTGCACAGATGGATAATAGTTTGAAAGCGCAGATGGAATTTAAGGAACAGCAAGTTCAGTGGGAAAACTACTGCACTAAAGAGAGGGAGAAAACTGAATGAACCAACAGCTTGAGAGAAAAATATTGAAATCCAGCTGGTTATTACACAAATTATTTCAGCTTCTGCTAGCATATAAACTGTGAGGACAAATGGCAAATATTTTACAGGAATTAGCTGCTTCCTCACTATTCTGTTACACAAGAAGTGCCTCTCAAACCTTTTTTTTTTTTTATTGAGTGGTGTTTTATTGGGAGTTAGTGGAAGAGAGAGACAAGGAACTATCTAAAAAGCAAGGCAGATCTAAAGGACATGAGAAAAGCAAGATCAAGTGACTGGAGATTTTAACCCCAAGATTTTCTTTAGTCCCAAGAGAAGGATTAAAAGACAGTCTGGTGAGAAGAGAAAGTCCACTGGGAAAGACAACCTGCCAAGCTTACCAGTCTGCAGGTTGTGCTTATGTTGAGTGTCTGCCTCTTGGCAGGACTTGATTTTGTCCATGCCCTTCAACAGCATTTTCCTTGTGCATCCTCCTGGGAAAGGCAGGGCAAAGAAAAATGTCTTACTACTCTTTCCCAAAATGACTAAAAGTAAGGATACTCCTAGCTAGGTCTCAGCCACCTGCTTCTTTCCCTGACCTGTGTCTACCTGTCAATCCTTTTACATTTACCTGCTTCCTACTAATGCCAAAAATTAAGTTGTGACCAGAGTGATTTACTCTCATGACAGCTTTTTGTAGAATTCAGCTCTCAATTAATTTTGTTACCTGGGGATCTGATTGATTACTAAAAACCTTCCAATCTTAGAGGCACCGTACAGTCTCTAATCATAATCAAGTAACTGAGCTACTCTGCACTTTCTGATTTTCACATCACTGTTTTTTAGAAAAGTTTCATTCAATAAATGAGATCTGATAAGCAAAATATATAAAATTTGGCAAAAACATATTTTTGTAGAACATTTACATTTTATGCTGTTATTTCAGTTCACTGACTTTCTAATATTTCAGTAATAAGTATGCAGAAGATGTTTTTTGCATAAGTTATAAACCAAAGAAAATTATTTTTGAAGTACTATATTCCATATATATGAAATTCCAGAAAGAATGGGAGAGAACCATCATTCAGAACAGGAAGAGAATTCTCAGCAATAAATTCATTCCTTCAAGCACTTATTTAAAAGAGAGAAAAAGAGAAGACTAAAATTATATAATCAGATAAATTAAGACTATAATTTATTGCTGTGCTATGATTTATCTCCTGCTGTCAGAAACTGTCTCATAAGTTAAACCACTATGGTTGAGCATTCAAATTCAAATTTTTTTTTGCCTGAATGTTTTTTTTTTTTCTTAAAGTTTTATGTTTCTATATATTTAAAGTCTAGTGTAAAAAGAAATAAAAAATCCCCTGGATCTTTCAAGGTTATATTCTGAGTATAACTAATTTTGTATGCAATTTTCATAACAAAGATATATAGTAAGTGTAAAAGCCCCAAAGAACTAATTCTTCTTCATAGTTTGGTAATGGGCTATTTAAAATAAACCTTCATGACAGTGTATCTGTGGAGCCCTGTAGGAGTTGAGAGTCTTTCTTCATAAATAAAAGGAAATAAGTAAATCGTAAATTAATTTTTTTTGTGTGTATGTTTATTGGATTCTATTCTCAGGATGCAAAAGCATTTCTGGTTTCTCTCTTTCCATGAGCTGGGCTACTTTTTCAAAAAACATCTTGAGATTTACTGTGCTATCTTATCATTCCTTCCTTTCTTTCTTTGATTTTGTAAACAGTGGGTTTTTTTCTACAGTTTTGAATTCATATTATTTATTTGGGTTTAGTCTGTTGGTAGCATCAGTCCCCTAACTGATCTTTGATGGGAAAAAATATTTGTAATATAACATCTAAACACTATTAATAAGGACCCTTTCTTTTTTTTCCAATAGGTTGAGGATTTTTTTTTGCTATGGAATTTATATTTTCTTTCAGACCATAAAGAAAGTGAAGGATGTTTGTCTTTTTTTTTAGAAGGAAATCATGATGCTGACAGGATCAGAGAAGAGCTTCTTTCTGAAGGAATCGCAGCATGTGATTGTACCTTCCAGCTAAGAGTTTATGATTGAAAACAACTGGAGAGGACCTTGCAAGGTCATCCTAAAAGATTTAATAAGGGAAGATCCAAGCATTTGTATCAAGGATCTGTTGATTCATTTTCTGGACATAAGATGACAGTAGTGTTTTCAACCCTCACATACTCTGAGTCCTCTGAGCTTCTAGCAGGAGTCTGAAAACAAAAAAGAAGTGCTAGTGCTTTTCATGGAAAGAATACTAATACTCCAAGGTTAGCAAGTCACATCTTGTAAATACATGTCTATAAAACAATGACTCACCATGCAGATGTGGCCAAGAGGTGCCTGCAGCCATACAGTACTTGTATTTCACTAATCAGCATTTTTGAGAAATTGGGAAAAATAACTCATGGAGTGCTGTACTAAGGGAGTTATGTGATTTTTAGTACCTAGGCTAGCATGCTAACATGAACACCTCTGTGCAGGACTGGTCAGAGCTGTGCAGACATGCTTTTGGATAGTAAAGACAGCTTCCCTTGAATATTAGAGACAGTAGAACTGTGTGGAGCTAAACATGGGCAGCATTAGACCCCTCTGTCTCCTACTCTCTTGATGTCTTGCTATGAAGGATATCCTTCCTGTACTGGTCTGTGGTGGTTTCACCCTGGCTGAAGGCCAGACTCCCACCAAAGTTGCTCTGTCACTCCCCTCTTCAGCTGGACAGGGGAGAAAATATATATTGAGAGGCTTAGGAGTCAAGATAAGGACAGGGAGAGATCATTCCCCAGTTAGCTTCATGGGCAAGACAGACTCAACACAGAAGAAAGCACAGAAAACTCTAATTTATTACACTGCACTACCCTCACAGAGAAACCAGTCAGATAACGAGAAGTACAAACAGCTCTTAAACCCGCCCACCTCCCTTCTTTGCAGGCTTCACTTTATTCATGACTTTCTCCTCTCCAGGATGTCACAGGGGAGAGGAGGGTAGGGGGGAACAGGGAAGGGAGGCTTCAGTATTTGGTCAGTTCCTCATGAGTTGTTTACCTTCTTGGCGGTGGGTGGGGCATTTCTCACATCCTTCCCCTGTGCCAGCATGGGGTCGCACCCATGGAAGACAGTCCTCCACAAACTTCTCCAGTGTGAGTCCTTNCCCTCCCTCTCTCTCCCTCTCTCTCTCTCTCTCTCTCTCTCTCTCTCTCTCTCTCTCTCTCTCTCTCTCTCTCTCTCTCTGTCTCTCTCTCTGTCTCTCTCTCTGTCTCTCCATGGGCTGCAAGTGGTCCCAGGGGCTTGATCCAACTTATTTCACGATTCTTCCATAGTCCTCCAACAGCTCCACGGTGTCTCTCCATGGGTTGCAAGTGCGGTCTCTTTGTCCTCCCCTGCCCCACCATGGTATTCTCCACAGGTTGCAAGGAATCTTCTCTCAGCACCTCCTCCCTGTCCTCTTCATTGACTTTGGTGTCTGGAAAGTTTCTTACTTCTTCTCACTCCCTGCTCTGGTGCCAAAATGTGGCTGTTTGTGTTTTGCTTTCTCTAAAATGTGATTCACAGAGGCACTGTGACTGGCACTGACTGACCCGGCCTTGTCAACAGAGTCCAGCCTTGAAAGCCCAGCTGGTATTTACTCTGTTGGATCTCAGAGAAGCTACTAGCAGTTTCTTGCAGAAGTCACCCTGTAAAACCGTGACATGGTCCAAGTTGAACTCACTGAACTTTCAGTGGTTTTATGAGAGATTGGTGCTGGAATGTAGGATAGTGGTTCTGATGACTCAAAGCTGTAGTGGTTTTATGTCAAACATTATTGTATCTTACAGGGTAATCATAGAATCATCAAAGTTGGAAAAGACCCACAGTGTGAATATGTTTAGAGAACAAAGACTTGCAAATAATGTTCTTTTGTAGAAGGTGGCTGAGCAAATTATGTTTGTGTTATTAGATAGCGCCATCATTTATAAATTCCAGTCACTGGCTCATCAGGAACTACCAAGAAATTTCTATCTGTGCAAAGATGACTGAAACTGACTCTTCATATTTTGATAATGACTGAAGCTGCAGCTTTATAAATAGAGAAAGTGGTCTTCACAGACCTCTTCTGTATGTACCTGACTGTAAGAAGGGGATTGGGTTGAATGAGATTAAAAACTCTGTCAATGCATTTATGCTGCTGGGCTTCTGGCACATCAGTTTGTCAGTATAGGTGGTGGCAGGCAGAGTTAAGTAGCTCATGAGGATAGTTAGCTGTCATGTTCCCATCTTTGGTGCCAGGGACTGCAAAGCAGCCTTTGCTTTCGGTCATGCAACTCTGTTCAGGAGCACAGGAACCCAATGTTAGATGACATGGATGAACAGAGCTGTTCCTGTCTTGCCTGCTGTGAACACAGCACACAGCAACTACAGCTCCATTGCTCTTAAAGTAAATTGGCCACTAATGATGATTGGTGTCTTTTTCTGTTAATGACACTGCCTGCCTGACATCTGCAATTATTTATGAGTTTTGTTTCTTTTTTACGAAGAAGAGAATATCAGGAGAAGTTTCTCCCCCATTTCTGTTCTTTCACTTCAGATTTTAAATATGGTCTTATTTATTTCATGAACTTCTGTGAAAGTGGAAGACTGACAGAAGAAAAATGGATATGCATGGCATAGAGATACATTATTTTACTTCTTCCCCTCAGTGGTACAATATCGCTTAGTTTAATTTTGGTAGTCCTGTTTTCTCCTTGCTCTTTCACTCCACGGATACAAAGTAAGTGTGCTTTCAGGTTTGATGTGCCCGTAAGGCCTACTAGGGCAGAGAAATGTAATTTAGAAGTCATAACTCTTACTAATTTTCTTTAAGCATAAGAAGAAATGGCTCTGATTCCCCAGGATGAGTTAAACTAACAATTAACAGGGTGTGTGAGAAGCCTGAATCACAGAACCACTGAATGTTATCCCCCTTGCTAGAGCAGGACCACCTACATTAGATGTTGGCTTGTCTTTGTCCTTTCAACCCAACAAGCAGTTTCTGTCACATTCAGTTCAGATCTGAGGGCTGTGAGAGAAGAGGCCTACAACTTCCAGGGATGACACATCCATGACTACTCTGGGCAATGTGTTCCAGTGCCTCACCACCCTTACAGTAAATAATTTCTTCCTTCTATCTAGTCTAAATCTACTCTTCTGCAGGTTAAAGCTGTTATCACTCAGCGTATACCATGTGGCCTTGTAAACAGTCTGTCAGGTACTGGAAGGCTGCTCTAAGGTCTCCCCAGAACTTTCTCTTCTCCAGGCTGAACAAGCCCAACTCTTAGCTTGTCTTCATAGGACTTTCCTCCCAGGTTTTTCAAAGGGGTGTCAGGGAAATACTGTGTATCTCCTGGCTGTTCATTTTCTATTTTTATAATTTAGTCCAAGTAGCTCAAAACTTTTGCTTTTAAAAATAATTTTTTGCTTTCCTTTTCTGCAGAAGAAATAAAGGCATCCTACTTGAGCTATGTGGTGTTAAGATTCTGCTGAGGCATAGAGAAAAAGATTAAAAACAAAAGAGAAAACTTTTGGCCCTCATCTTCTTTGATAAAAATGCCAACCTTTTCATCAATCAAGTTTTTGTAATTAAGTGTTTTAAGAAGAAGAAGAAGAAGAAAATAGGCTGTATAAGCTTTGAAGCAATTTGATAAATCAAGAAGGATATGGGTTCAATGGGTTTTAAGTATTGGCTTTGAGGAGGCCATTAGGGATTTTACTGAGGTCAACTTTCATGAAGTGCAAACAGCAAATGATGCAATTGACAGGGGTTATGCAAGGACAACTTAATATGTTTGACATCCCTGAAAATAAGATTTCTAAAATACATTGGAGATAAAATGATGAAATGTAGAGATAGTAGCAAAGAATGAAGATTTTTAATAAGATTAGCAATCCATAGATAATTTTATGCAAAATAAAATGTATTAAAAAGCAGGTAAATTTTTCTTTTAAGCCTAAAATCATATCAACATTTGTCTTTAGTAATATAAATTTATTTTTCTGTCTATATTTACAGTGTTCTTAGACTTCTGCTGCTTTGACACTAAAATACTTGGAGCATTTATCATATTCTGTTCAACACATTACATAAAGAACTTTTACAAACTAATTTTATTTCTTCCTAATCTTGTGATGGAGAAATACTAGCTGGTTCTAGTGTCTTCTGCTTTCCTACTTTAAAAATTATAAACATGTAAATGTTTTTGCCCCCAAAGTTACAAAAGTTTTAAAATATTCTTTGTTATTCTGTTGATATTCATGATGTCTCCAAAACTTCAAATCATTGCAGTGGTTACTGATATTGTTTAAGTTCCCTTGTCTATTGGGAATTTGATTAAACAGAGTAATTTTCATTAATGGCAAATACTTTGTGAATTCCAACTTTATATACTATTAGAGATTACTGACAGATTAGTGTGAGAGTGCTCAGATTTTCACTGTTTGTGGCAGAAAAACTCTGTCCCTTTGATATGGTGGCATGTTATATATGTGGCTGGAGTTATTGTATTGTCCAACAAAAAAAAAAGGCCCAAATAGTGTTTGACCGATTTATGCTACACTTGAGTTTACTGTTCTCAGATACTTCCAGAAATTTTAAGAAATTTTGTAAAGTGATTTTTGCCAGACAATTATTAAACTTAAAACCATTACTACTATTATTTAGATGACTCTTCTGCCAAGTACTACTTTCTGATAGCAAAGACCAAATTTGAATGGTAGTTAAAATCTGCATGGTCTTGTGCTCTACAAGACAATGCAATGATGAGACCTGAGTAACACTATGCAAGTATTTGGTGAGACATACTTCCCCATTTAATAAATTAAACAGGCTCATACAACCAATAATTATTTGTTTAGAGAGAAAAGGGATATAAATTGTAGAATCATTGAATTGGATTGGACCTTTAAGAACATCAAGGCCAACCATCAACCTAACCTGTCAAAACTACCACTAAATCATGTCACTAAATGTGAATGTTCTGCCAAGGAATATGCAGTAATTATGCTCCACCGTCTTGGTAATAGGTGTGGCTGCTGCCTTATTGAGTGAGAATCCTGCTGCTCTCTAGAACTGGACTTAGGAGACTCCAGCTTGTGGTTGTGAAGAATACTAAGCTCATAATTACAATATATGTTTAGTCAATTGTGAAAACCAGATGACTACAAACAGTTAATGGCACATCTTTTTCTGATCCAGTTTTTGATTTATATTTGAAAGACATTTTTCTTAAAAATATTTAGCTACAAATACCAAGATTCTTGCAAATCCCTTCTGCCTGATACAATAAAATTTATAACTCCACTCTCTAATCATTGATTTGCTTTTACAACAAACAGATTATGTGTCCAGAAATGACATCTCAATATCAGCCAGTTTGCATCTCAGGGCTCCTGCATATGTGTTAAATTCAGTAGAGTAACTTCTGACAGTAAAGCAAAACATATTTATCTTTATTTTCAATCTAATTCTGCCACTCAATCTTTAGATTATTCATTTTTATTGACCCTGTTTTACTTGCACAAAAAATATCCTCATGAACTTTTATAGACTGATAAAAAAGCACTATAGATAAGATTAATTCCATAAATTGTAGCCCATAGGAAAAATGTTTTGAAACAACTGCTGTGAATGTTATTATTTTATAAGAATGAAGAAAATAATAGCTTTTATGTAGACTAATTCTTATAGACAAAACCAGTTTTCCTTAATCAAAGAGCAGCTTTTCTTCTTTCTGAATGTTTTAAAATGTCTTTTCGACATAGAAAATATGTTACAGGAGATAATAAACTATCTTGTATCTTAATCTTACGGCTCAAGAAAACTACTTAAGAAAAAAAAAAAGCATAATTTACATTTGGAGACATGAGAAACCCAAAAATTTGTATTCACATTTCTCTCTGCAACCAAAAGAAAATGGCTACATTTCTCAGATCTTGTTTGAAATAGTACAAAGTCCAAATGTTTTATAAGCTCTCTGAACTGATATTAGCTGTTTTTACTAATCAATGTACATAGTCTCTCACATTTGTCATATATTTGTTAATTTCATGCCACCTAAAAATAATGAAAGAAACTATTCCTAAAAGTATTTTTACTGTTACTGTAACACTATATATCACTTGTTCAAGATGCTGAAGTTTGGACAGAGCATCAGGTAGGTCTTAACAGGAGTTCTAAAGCATGGTAACTTGTGCTGAGTAAATGTTATCATACGTAACCACCATACTTAAGAGATCATTAGTAGTAATAGGCTTTAATCATTAAAGTGATAATTCAGGCATCTTAATAATGCCTTCCTGCAGATTTTACGACGCTTCTCAGAACCTTGGTTTCTCTTGTTCTCTTGGAGGTGTCGCAGCAATAGCTGGCAGCCCAGTATCTTGTCACCTCATTAAGTAAAATTTTTAAAAAATGTGCTTGGAAGCAGCGTGGAATTAATTAAGTGGAATTTTGGTCTGCTGTAAAATAATTGTTCAGAAATCACAATCATGCAGAAGAATATACAGTGCATGTCTCTGGTCATTTCTTGAATTGTTTATTTTCATTTACACAGAAGCAAACTCAGGTCAGAATTCTACAATTGGTGTTTTCAGAATATCACTTGTCTGACAAAATAGTCCATAATCACTGCTGAAGTATAACTAAGAGACAAATACATCATAACCCATTTGCTGAATATGCAGTTATTCAATATTCAGTATATCTTCTATTAATCCCTGCACCGTGACCTCTACGTAAACCTGTAAATGGCTCTCCTGTGTCTACAGAGATTTGCTTTGTACAAGCCACTTCTGCAGTACTGTGCTTTTGTACCCCAATTGTTTAAAATACCTTTCTCAAAATAAAACTAGAAGAAAGAAACATCTGACAAATCCTTGCCCTAGAAAGGTTAGAAACCTATATTCATTCAATTTTCTTAGCATGCCTTATTCTGACTGGATTGTGCAAATGGTTCTTGCCAACTCCAGGGTGCCAGAGTGACAAAACAATATAGCAAGACTTAATCTTTTTTTCTTATTATGAAACTGTTATAGGTATTGCACAGTTAAGGCTGAAGTTAGCTTCCATTACAAGCCTGATCTACAACTCCCATCAACCACTTGTCCCTAAAGCAAGCCATTCCCTGTGAAATTTCACGTGTCACATCTCATGCAGAGTTAAATGTTTCTACGGAATCTAAGGAAAGAATACAGAAAAGGACTTTTAAAGTTACAAAGCTTGATTCTTTTCTGCCATGAACTAGTTTTAGACATCATAAACAGTGAATATGTTATACACTGTGTATATGTATATATTATCAATGGGTTTGCCAGTCCTGCCTATCGTCAAGTTCCCCAATAAGTCCTGTAATAGTACCCTGTTTTCAGTTTCTTATAGCCTTGATAAATGTTTACTGTCTTGGGATTTTCTTTCAGCTTTACGCAGGGAGGTATGTGTAAAATGTCAGCTAGCTCAATGCAGTTATTGAGAAGAAAGACACTTGTGAAGCAGATCTGTCTATAGTTTCTGTAAAATATTAAAAGCTGTGTTTTAGCTTATCAAATTAAATGCAAAGGACCCCAAAAATTTGCAAAATAACATCTCAAGATTTTTTTAGAAGGGGCCAAAACATAGTGAACCTCCGACTTGTAAGTGATGTTGTGTGTTGGCACTGGCAGCAAATAGGCAGTGTGCTAATTTCAAATAGCAAAAAGAATGCTTTTTGAAATTCTTGCTCTTCCTTATCAAATAATTTGCATTAGAAGAAAAATCAAGACTTGTGTCTTGAATTCCAAACTTTCAATGTCCATGTTAATAAGCTTTACTTTTTCATAATGACAGAATCTAAATGTAAAAGGGGAAGAAACATCATAATATTTTTAAAATTTAAACAGCCATATGTAAAAAGTGTAAGACCTATTCACTTGCTCTTAGATGCCTTACAACATTTTTTACTTTTGTAACTCATTAGACAGAGCCTATTGATAATTCTGAGGAGATTCTTGTGTGTGGGAGTTTTCTATGTGACTGACAGATTTGCCCTGGAATAACCTTTTATTTCAGCAAGATATATCTATGGAGCAGGTTATAAGCTGCAAAAAATTTGATGTTTTCTTCTGAAGTTCACAGACTTCCTTTGGATTAGCTGCATGAGAACAGTAAAGCTCATTTTCAGTCCTGACTTAAACTCAGTACGAAAGAGCTTTTGCACTTAAACCTCTGCACTACATACCTTCTCATTAATAACTTTTCCGTAATGAACATATGAATAAAACTCTCCATTTCATTCTTCAAAATCTGCTCCATGTTGATCTGGCAGAGTTCTTAGCTTTTAGCTACTCAAGAAATACCAAATGTCCATAATGTTCACACTTTCAATAACACAAGTGGTTTTGCACTAAGGAATGAAATGTATTACATATTATACTGTAGTACTGATAAAAACAAGTACCAGAAGCTATGTCTCTTTGTGTGGTTGGAATGGATACATCGGGAAAATTATCTAAAACAAATAACAATAAATTTGGGTGTTTTACACAACTAAATATACGGACATAATGTGGAAGCCTAATTACTGTGATTGATAATAGCAGCCATTTAGTGCATGACTTAGGGCAGCTGTACAATGTGGAGTGCTTGAAATCTGGTTGGCCATATTAATTATTAAGTAGAGCTCCCCACTGATTTCTTTGCACTGTTCTGTTTAAAAATTGATGGTGTGAAAGGAGATGGTCTTTTCAGGGCTGAGACAAAACTGGAGCTCATAACTTTCTTTAGAACTGTAACGTGCAGCAGACTGTGATCTTCTCAGGATGAGACCTCTGTCAAATAAAAGTAACAGTGTTCCTTGCCTGGGAAATTAAAACACTTTTACTCCATTAACTTTACTATTCATGTTATTTACTATTAGAGTTTTTAACATGTTTAGTATATTTTTAACAATTGGAACACTTGTATTTTTAATTCTTGACATTTATTGAACTAATTTACGTCTTAAGAAATGTTTAACCATGAAAAATTCTTGTTCTACCATGAAGTCGAACTGCGAGGATATAATAAAATACACGTGGGACTATGAATCTTGATTCCCTTAGTGCATGCAGGCATCGATGTATCTTCTTCAAATTTTCAGAAGTTTGAAGTAATTCAGTATTTTCATATAAACTGTAATCTTGGCTAATTTACTGTCCCATATTTTTGCTGCTATTTGTAGCAGATAGTCCCACTGAAGCCGGTAGGTGTCTGACTGTGAAATGCAAACATTCAACAATAGCCTTAATTTGCTTGACAGCATCTTTAGATAATCTAAACATTTCCTTTCAGAACATGCATAACTTTAACGGTGGGGCCATGAAAGCCTCCTGGGCAAAGAATTAATTTTCAATATTGTTATAAAAAAGCAGTGTGAGTGTCAAGGGCATGCAGCTCTCTTGTTAACTGGGAAAATTTTACTGCAGTGCCTGTCTGCAGCAGTATACTTGCAAATCTGTTCTGCAGTGAAGATACAATCCTTTCTTCAGAGTACAGATTGGAAAGGTTTTTTTTCTGACTCTCAAGGATGTAATGAAAAGGAATTTTTAAATTATCTTTCTAAAACACAGCTCTAAGTCTTTGTCTATTTTTCACAAGTTGTTGAACCTCTCATAGTGTTCACTAAAGCATTTTATCTAAGGGAGGCTGAAGAAGAGGGGACTGATGTAGGGACACTGAAGAATGACGTAAATACAGCTGGTTCCCTCTTTGGGCGGGGAGAACATCTAGTGACTTTCTAGTCTTGTCTTTTTTTTGTGAAAAAATGGGACACTGTGGGATTTGGGTCAAGATTCATGTTTTTAATGATCTGAGGTTTTGGCTACTTCAGTATTAAACCAAAATTATTTCAGTAATGTTTTGGAAAGGAAAAATACAGGCACGGCTGTCATTGGCTTTGGTATAGTGAAAGCTATAGCCATTGGCTAGAGAAGCATACAGATGAATCTGCACAGGAAAGCAGTTTAAAGGATAAAGCATAAAAAAAAAAGGTAATTTCTTTACATTTAGCTTTTCTCCATTTCAGTAAGCTGGAAGCAACATGTAAACTGACCTAATTTTAAGTGGTTTTTAAGTTCCTGTATGTGTGGAACAGAGAAAAAAATACACATATGGGCATATATACATATAAAAAAAAATCTTTAGTTCATATACAGGCTCAGTTTTTGATGTTTGAGACTTTGCAAATATGGAGTAATGTTAGCATCTTAGTTTCTAATATTCAGTCATATAAACTACATCTTTTTCTATAAAGGTACTTTGCTGAGGCCTAAAAGTTTTTCATACATTTATAACAAAAAGTACTTTAAAATTAATTTATTCAGCAGAGTTCAGCTACTCAGTGCCAGAGGAGATTGGCCCCAAAATGTGATCCCAAACTAATGAGGGCTCAGTTTAGTTGCCCTTTTGCTTCTTTCTCTCTTTTCCTCTATGCAAAAGAAGAAATGTTAATGCTGACTGAGCATTTCCACATTTAGCAAATAAAAAGGCAACTTCTGTTAGTCAGCTTCATCATGTCATGCATAAGAATGTGATGGAGTGGTGATTGTTGCTTGATCCATCTGCATGTGTTACAATTCACCCTGGTATAAGGTGCAAATGCTCAATGAACAGGAGCTTAGTGCAACAAATTCATGTAAAAGATATCCTCCAAATGTTTCCTTTCAATCCTTGAGGATTTTTATTTGGCTCAAATGGTGACAGAAAAAGTCAGCTTCCCAGCTTGGATAAGTCAACCGACAGTAATATACACAGCCATAGTAACCAATGAGTTTTTAAAATTTGTCTAATGTACTTAGTTAAATTTCTGATATAGAATTATTCTGGAAAGTTAATAAAATTAATATACATGATGTAGAAAAGATAGCAACAGTGACAGGATTATTTCAGAAGCATAGTTATCTAATCATATTACTTTCCCATAATTTTTCCCAAATCCATGTTTTCTGCACTGTTTAGTATGACTGTCAAAATGACAGACTTCTGAAAAAATTCAAAGATACACCAACTTTTTTTTTCTTTTTCATACTTGAAAATATTTTGGTGGTTTTAAATTTAAAAATAGAAAGCATAGAAATTTCCTGGTTCACAATAAAATTCTAAGTGATTTTCAGAAGAAGACATGAAAAATCAGAGAACTGAGTTTCCCATCTGAAAACTTTGGCAGTTTTCTTATTTTCTTTTCTTGTGCTTCCACTGGTTCTTTATGAATGTTTATGGCACTTATGAACTCAATCAAGGAAGCACCAGTGGTTGTTAAAAATATATTTCTATATCCATAACTTATAGGTAATGCAGTAACAGTAGTCTCACATTCACTAGCATACATTGATACAACTGAAACCACTTATTTTCTCCAGGGCTTCTGCATCCTCCCTTCCTTTCAAAAAGTATGAGCATTTTAGTAATTTATACTAATGCTTGTCCTATGTATCTTAATGTCTTGGCTTTGGGCAACTTGATGTAGTGGAGGGTGTCCCTGATCATGGCAGGGAGGTTGGAACTAGATGATCATGGTGGTTTCACCCTGGCTGGAGGCCAGATTCCCACCAAAGCTGCTCTATCACTCCCCTCTTAGCTGGACAGGGGAGAAAATACATGTTGAGAGGCTTTGGACAGGGAGAGATCATTCCGCAATTAGTGTCATGGGCAAAACAGACTCAACACAGAAGAAAGGCCAGAAACTTCTGATTTATTACACTACACACACAGAGAGAGAAACCAGAGTTGGATAATGAGAAGTACAAACGGCTCTTAAAATACTCCTCCCCCACCCCTCCCGTCTTTGTAGACTTCACTTTATTCATGATGTTTTTCTTCCCCAGGATGGCACGGGAAGGAAAGGGGGTGTGAAATAGGGAACGAAGGCTTCAGTCTTCAGTCATTCCTCATGAGTTGTTCTCCTTCTTGGGGGGAGGGGGCATTTCTCACACTCTTTTCCTGAGCAAGCGTGGGGTCCCACCCATGGGAGACAGTCTTCCATGACCTTCTCCATGTGAGTCCTCTCCCACAGGGCCACGGCTCTTCACCAACTGCTCCAGCGTGGGTCACTGCTATAACCTATAAAATGTCTCTCAGTCCCAGACTGCTGGCCCCAGCCTGGCCCACCACAAGGTGCTAGCAGGTTTGCTGGCACCTCCAGCAAATCTGCTCTGGTGTGGGCCTCCGTCTCTCTGTCTCTCTCTCTCTGCCTCTTATCTCTCTCCACGGGCTGCAGGTTCTTTCAGGGACTTGCTTCAATGTAGGTCACAGATTCTTCCCTATTCCTCTACCTGCTCCATGGTGAGCTCCTGCCTGGCCCAGGTACCTCTTCACGGGCTACAAGTGGGTCTCTTCGTCCTCCATGGGCTGTGGCGGGACACCCACTTCACCATAGTATTCTCCACAGGCCACAGGAAATCTTTCAGTGCCTCTTTCCCCCTTCACTGACCTTCGTGTCTGCAAAGTTTCTTCCATCTTCTCACTCCCTTCTCTGGTGGCAAAATGTGACTGTTTGCATTCTTCTGTCTCTAAAATGTGATTCCCAGAGGTGCTGTGACCAGTCTGACTGGCCTGGCTGGCCTTGTCAGCAACAGGGTTTGGAAGTTTGGCCTTGGGAGCACAGCCTGGATTTGCTTTGTCAGATCCTTAAACTTTCTGTCTGCTTCTTAAAGAAGCCACATTGCAAACATGATCTTTGAGGTCTCTTCCAACACAAACCAGTGTGTGATTCTATGATTATCCTAATAGATATATCTTAAATATTCAAGACAGTTCTTTATGCAGACAAGTCATTTGTATATAAATTGACCAGCTTATGAATGCTGAGGTGTCTCAAAGCAGTATTAAAAGTTACAAAACAAAATTGAAATATACAAATTCTGCAAACATAGTTGCACCATCACATGTGCAAAAAACAACTGTGCTTGTTGCAGGATTGTGATGTGAGAGGGAGAAAGATACTCAGCTGCAGGGCTGTGCATGAGGTGCCTTGGTTGCTCTTTCCATGATACTGCAGAGTGTTTTGATCTTGGTATGACTTGACAAACCAGAGAGGAACAAGGTGGAAGCTGGAAAGGCTGTTAGTTAATTCTGACCTCTTACATGACCACCGCTGTCAGCAGCACATAAGTGACTGTTCCTACAACTGAGGTCTGAAAATGCAAATTTTTTAAAATGTGAACTGTAATCATTGATTATATTGATAAATAAAAATGCCCTACAGTATACTAGACTGAGATTAATTTCTGTCACAGTCAATTTGATTTAACATTCTAGTTCTGGAATTATTTTGCAATATTTCAATTTTTCTTTCTTTTTTTCCTTTTTTATTAATAGAAATAATATTTCAAAATGTTATAGAAATAATATAAACAGTCTCTTTATTTTTATTTTTACAAGGCACACAAATTTGTGGATGTTCCCTACCTTTATTTTATTTGTTTGGATGACTGCTGTTATTTGAGCTTATCAAAGCAGAAAGTATAACAAAGAAGAAAGGGGGTGTTGGATAATTTGGACTATGGAGAGGAATGAGGAATGCTTGGCAAGAGATGTGTTCTTGGTTGCCCTGGGCTACTGAAAATACGTGTTGGAAGAATAAAAAAGAAAATACTGTGATTTTGAATTAAAATTTAAAAACCCAACCTCTTGTGTTTGGAATTAAAAGGAAATATTTTGATTTTTTAATATTTTAAATCTGAAAAAGATATTTTTGTAGATACATTTTGAAGTAAAATAGTCTTAAAAAGTTATAAATTGAAGCAGATGCCTGTTTAATACATTTTTATTATTCAACATGAATTCATGAATTGGTTGGATTTCTGCTTAGGAAATGCACTGCAAATAAAGTTTTTTTTCTGGAAAGTTTAATGAAGCTGTAGTTATGCTACAGTGCATTTTTCATCCTGTGTACAGCACATAGAGCTGTCACATTCCAAAGCTCATAGTAAGAGTAGACTCAGTCTAAATAAAGTGATGAGATTTTTATGGCTGCCATTAATTTTTGTGAACTCTTTTTGCGGTTGGATGGCCAAATATTTCTTTCTGTATTGATACGTGCAGACAATCTTAATATGCTGACCAGTACAGGATACTAAAGGATGTGGGAGAATGTGTTCTTCAATCCATGTTGTGTTATCACCTTGGTATTTACAACTCCCAAGGAACCTTAGGATGGGAGAATGGATTGTTTAGTGAAATAGAAACAGGATTTGGAGACTGTAACCTCCAGGGCATTGATTTATGTCTCAGACTAGGTTGGCAATGCCTGAATGGAGTTATCACCTAAGAGCTTTTGTTTGGCCTATGTGAAATGAAAATCTTAAATTTGTAGTGGACAGCTGTCTAAATCACAAAAAGACCATCTTGTTTTCCACTAATTATGGTTTTTCAAGTTTCAATAAAGAGACACGGATTAAGCAGACATTAAAACTTCCCTCATATCCCTGGTGAGCGATCTTTGTTAAGGCTCTTTGTCAGGATACTCTTGACAGTCAGATGCTGCTCTCATCATGCCAAATACCTGTTTCTCAGTAATGAAAAACCTTCAAGACTTGAACAACCACAACACTTGACTTTAAGAAGCCATAGAAAAAGTTCCGGATGAGAATTTCTATTGCGTAGAAAACTGTTATTCCTCAAAGACTTGGGGAGGCAGCAATCTCAAACTCACGGTCACCTCAAGTGGTTGATTATTCACATATGATTTCAGTGAAGAAACAGTAAAAATTTGCATGTGTTAATCACATCATATTTTTGTATCTTCTGCTCTACAGACTGATGAAAAATAGAAAGTTCACTGGATAGAAGTGACTCATTTTGAAATATAGGGAAAGTTCTACTCTGAATTGTCCAAGGAGAATTTAAATACAGTAATGGTACCTGGCTCACTGAAGAAGGCTTTGGAACTTGTAACAGCTACTTCATAATCTAGTGGGAGGAATATTAAAACTTTTTTCTGGTTTTACTAAAGCTTGGGAAATCAGCCTGGGGAGAGAGAAACTGAGTCTGACTGGAGCACTCTGTGAGAAAGGGCACTGCATAGCTATAGAAAAGACAAAGAAGACAGATTCTTCCTGGAGATGCGTAGTGGTAGGGTGAGAGGCAATGGATGCAACTTACAACACGGGTAATTAAGCTTAGGTAGGTAATTAAGCTTAGGTAGTAGGAATTTTATTTTGGTTTTGGTGTTGTGTCATTCCCCCCCACCTCACACCCCAGCAGGATGGTCAAACAGTGCAACAGGTACTTGAGCAATATGTGGTTTCAAATGTCAGGATGTTCCCAAACCAAAGAATAGTGATTCCCAAAGCCAAGCTGCTGCAAGAGTAAGAAGCACCCAGATACCCAGGATGGGCAACTTGAGGAAATCCCAAAAGGAATGGGCTCTGTCTCTGTCAGAGATACATAGGTCAGATCTTGTACCTGACGGCTTAGGAATGATCAAAGTGTCTTACAGGGACATGCATTAGTCATTAGTCAGGAAGATTCTCTGATGATCTAAATGGTCCCTTCCAACTAAGACAATTCTATGATTCTGTGGTTCTAAATGAGGGAGGAGACTGCAGAGTCTCTGTTCATAGGAAATTAATAAGAATCAGTGTGAGGTCTTGTGAAGGAGGAAGGTGGGTTTATTTTAAACACCACTTGTTTAGCTCATATTCATTGTATCACAGATTTCACTCATTCCTACTCTCACACTCTCATACTCAAAAGTACTGAGATAGGTCTGTCAAAGTGGTTGGCCGAGATGGCTTGATGTGACAAAACGGATACGGGCTGCTGAATTCTCATCACAGCATTTAGGTTTTCTTGATTGGTGATGGCAAAAAGGGTTTTGAGCATGCCTTTTATATCTTTCAGGATTCAGTGTTACTATGGTATGATTCTTTTGCCTTGGAATTTTGCTTACTCCAAGTATCATAGAACTTAGGCAAGTTTGTTGAACATTGTTCCCTGCTTTTAGATATTTCACAGTTGTAACATATCTTCTTGCTGAGCTTGCAAAAGGAGCTTTTCTGACATGCAGTAACCTTGCTGTCCTCCTACTTTTATCAAAGTGTTGGGTCTTCCACTCCTTAAGTCATCTGTGCTGTGGCTTTTAACAGAGCAGAGGCTCCAGACTTGATGGAAACATTACCTCCAGAAATGTTTCACTGCAGTTGTCTGTGTCCTTGGTTGTCAGTACAGGCCATTCTTCTTTTAACACTATTCTGCTGTTTCCTCTGGGCTTTCTCATGTGTATTTGCATTTTGCTTAATATTTGCATTCAATGTAATTTTTCAGTTCAGGACACATCAATTTGGTTGGAAAAGAAGACAAAATAGAGGAAACAATAGGAAAATGCAGAGTTTTAAGAGGTCTAGCTTTAATTTTTCTTACTGTGAACAAGAATACTAAGGATTTAACTGAATACAAGTCTGGGGCAAAAAGCTCATTAGTACTCTGGCAAGGTGAGTTGGTTAGGTGTTTGAGACTTGACAGACTTCCAGTGGACATCAGTGACATGTTTTCACTAGAATGGGAATGAAATAGCAATAATGTCTCACATTACAAACCAGGAGACCTTCTCCCTAAATTTGAAAAAATGCTGGATTTTTTAGTTTCTCTAGTTGATTCATTTTACCAATTAAATCACATCTTGTAGATGTAGCTACACTAAGCCACTAAATTGATGATTGGTTCTTTGAAAGTAATTGTTTATTACTGCATATGGGTATTTTTTCTTCATCTTTCTTATTTGCCAAGTCAACAAATTGCCTCATTTTTATGAAAGCCAGCTTTTAACATGGGCTGGTTTGTTGCTATCATTAAATAAAAGACATTAAATGATTACTGCAGTTGTAGGGAGTTATACAGTGCTGTTTCAACCTTTAGTGAGTAAAACTTACTACATTTGCAAAATTGCAGTACTGAAATCTGTTACTAGCTTCATCAGCTGGCACAGCAATATACTAGAAAAAAAGAGAAACTAATTCTCTTGGAGTAGTACAGTGATAAAGCATGTGGCATTGTCCTTTAGAGAGAACACAGCTCAAGGGGAAATAACACTTCAGCTTGGGTTGCCCTTGGTTCTTTTTTCCTTTCTGGTTTCTTCCAGGTTCAATGTTGAACACTCATATGGTTGTTTATTTATAAATGCATTAAGGATCTTTTTGGTTGTACAGTTTGTATAGATCTAAATGGATTTCACCCCACAGATTTTCTCTTCCATTGGAGCTTCTCTTCCCACACTCATCCCGCTGAGAAACCTCTTTATAAGGGCAATGCAGGAGGTGGATTGGGCAAATTCAGCTAGAGAAAATGATTACTGCAGCAAAAAAAAAAACCTGTCAGGCAGCTGGGGCTCCTGTGGATTGTATTGCAAAGGCAGCTGGATGGGGGGAGTTCCCCAGGCCCCTGGTTTTCATGGGTGCGGGGCAGGTCCTTGGACTCCATGCTGCTGCTGCCATCCACAAGCAGTTGCCACCTTATGGGGCTGTGTCCAGGCTGACACTGCTGGCCATGGTCTGAGCTGCCCTGGGATGTGCTGTGATGGAGCAGTCAAGTAAGGGAAAGGGCAGGGCTGTGGTCCTACAGCCCAATTAAAGCAGGAGGGATCCACTACCTACCTGCTTATTGCTGAGAAGAGCCAAGTTGCTCTTTGAAGGGTGGTTTATTTAGGTCTGAACCAACATGTCCCATTTTTCCACAGGGCTGGTTAAGGAGATTTGTCACTAGGAAGACTCCAGCCACAGCTTCTGGCTGGAGATCCTGCAGAGAGCGTGATCAAGGCCAGACTTTGCCAGCTTACAAAGTAGGTGTTTCCCTTACTGAGCTTACTGAAGGAGGACTTACCTATTTTGCACACAGAGAAAAGACCTTAATCTCCTCCTGGACTTGTTGTCAGAGCATTTCCTGATTACACAGAGGTGCCTTAGAATAACTGTTAATCATGTTCAGCTCTCAGGATGGGCTCTGTGCTGCTCTTGTCAGATTAAGGGCTAACAAGATGATTGCTTTCTCCCTGAGCTACTCATTGGACTTTGCTTATTGAGACTGCCATTGCCACTTCATTTGATAGCCTTAAGCAAGCCTTTGAGGTGTTGTCTGTACCCATCTTTAGTTTGTCTGGGTTGGCAAGAACAGGTATGGCAGTTGGAGTTGGAGTTAGTGCTGTTGCTGTGGCTGCAGCATGTCCAGCTGAGGGGGATTGGTTGGGGAGCTGGTCTTTGGGGCCCTGGTGGGTAGCAGAGCATGGGGCAGCCATGTGCCCTGGCAGCAAGGATGGCTAGCAGCCTCCTGGGCTGCAGAAACAGGATCACAAACTGTAGGTTAAGGGAAGGGATCACCCCTCCTTATTCAGCACTCATTCGACCTCCTCTCACTTTGTCCAGTTTTGGGCCCCTGGAGAAAGACAAAGTGAACCATGTTCAGCAGAGAGCCCCAAAGACAGTCAAGGCCTGAGCATTTGACCTGCAAGGAGAGCTTAAGGGGCAAGGACTTGTTCACCGCCTGATGAGAAGATGGCTTTGGGGGTACCTAACAACAGCTTACTAGTACCTCCATGGAGGTTACTGAGAAGGTGGAGTTAGGCTTTTTGGAAGACTGAGAGATGATGGGCATGATCTGAAATGTTTTGGGTTTTTTTAGTATGACGGTGATCGTACAACTAGGGTGGATGTACTCTGTCCTCAGGGGTTTTCAAGACCTCGCTGGACAAAGTCCAGAACAACCTGGTCTGAGCTCTGAGGTGGCACTGGTTTGAGCAAGGGGCTTCACTAGAGACCCTCTGCATCCTGATATCCCTTCCACCTTTCCTAACTAAATTCCTCATTTTCTGGGAGTAAAATGAAGTGGATGAAGGAGGACAAAGAGAGAAACTGTGCCTGTTGAATCCCATTTTTTTTCCTAGGCCACCAGATACAGCTTTGCCATTGCCTATGGCTTGGACTGTTCTGCTAGTCTGCCAGACTAGTGCATTCACAAGGGATTAACCTTGTGGCTGGTTCTGTGAAAATCTTCTCAAAGGATTATTGACAATCCAGAGGAAACCAGGCACTAACGGACAGGACTAATGGACTCACATAAAACATGACATGATTTTTTAACGTGTATCCTTCATCAGTGTTGCAACCTTCAGTTCAAGCAGCGTTTCCAGGAGAGGCTGGCTGTTCTCATGCCTGGAACAGACTGTCTCCGTGACTTTGCCACAAAGAGGATGGTGGTTTTTTTGTGCAAGAATTTGCCTCAAAGTCAGGCTGTGTTTTTTTGTTCTGTTGTTTTATTACCTGACTGTGCTGTATTCTAGTCATTATATGAGACATTTTTGTTCTCCAATATGTTCTTTTGCATGCCCGTGGCTCAAAAATATACCTTTTACCTGATCAAATACTTCTTAGCAGTTCCTTTAATGCTTATGGGTCATGGAACATTAGGCAGCAAATAAGGGCTGTCTCTAATAGTGCAGAATGAATGGTCCTCCTGCTGCAAGGCCTCACTTATCACTGTCATAAAAGAAGCAAAACAATAGAGCACAGTGGGCAATGGTTTTTGCTGCTCAAAGAAATCAGCAAGGAACTTGGAGCAAGCGTTAGGGAGTGGGAAGGGCCTTGCTGCTGTGTCACAGTTGTGACGGACTATGTGAAGAACTGCAGCTCCTTTTGCAGGAAAATGTGAGCACAAGGCTTTGGGAGCTGCATCCGCATGAAACCTCAGCTGCTACTGCTAAAGACCAGGATGAAAAAAACAAGAGGCTAGAAAAGGAGGTGGCTTTATTTTTTTATTACATAAAATCTCTCTGCTCAGAAGCCTTTTGAGTTTGGTAAAAAAAGAGCTCATCACTTGTAGACTGCTGTCCTGAAAATCAGAAAACAAAGTGATAGGTTAGATTCATTGTGGCGGCTTTTAATTTAGCTGTGTTTTTCAACAACCTTAGGAAACAGGTTATGCTATCACCAGGATTTGCAATAGAGGATACAGAGTTTATTTGTTCAAGTTCCAAATGTCTAGCCTGTAGATAACTTTCTTTAATTTTAACAATATACATACAGAGCATAGAAAAAAACAAGTTTATTATCATAAGCTTAGTTCCTGGTGTTCATTAAACTCAGTGTGGATGCTGATGCCGACCAGATTAACTCATAAACAATCGGCAATATTTAGCAATGAACTGAGTAGTGTTTCCTTCAGATTACTTGCAGACTGGTTTTGAAATCAACTTAATTTGTAAAGGGGTTTGTCACTACACATCATGTTAAATGTAAGTGGCGCTACTTAAGTGTAGTGGCACTACACTTAGTATTTTTTCTTTAATTTAAATTAATATCATTTATATGAAAGGTTGTGCAATTTTGTAGATATCTATGTAGGTGAGTTTTTACTCTCCCTGCTCAAGTAAAGACAAACTAGTTTGTTCCCTTATTTTGAAAAACACACAGCTCCTGTGATTCATTACCTAAACCAGCAATGAGATACTTATATCAGTAAAAATTCTATTTTTACCAGAATTAAATTTCAGCACTGAAAAGGTTTGTTGGAATTGCCACTTGCAGAGTCAGATTTTTCTTATGTTTTTTTATTTTGCTTTTACAGACATGAGTTCACATAGTCACACACACACACACTTCATTTGGTGCTAACTTCCTGAATTGTCTGTATTTAGAGTTGATCTCTCTGCAGGATCTGATTTTCAGAGGAAATTTAATTTATGACTCAGTTCTTCAAAGCACTGGTGTTACATGTTAAGCATTTGCCAAACATGGGAAATGAAGGGTAACAAAGAATGAATCTTATACTACTGTTTCCCAGTATTTGGTAAGTATAGAGCTCACTGCCTTTAGTGTTAAGGGTAAGGTTTGATCTTTGAACATCACCTTATCCTGAAGAAATTACGCACTTAGAAGTCTAATATAAGATTATCATTGTGTTCTAAAACATAGCAAAAAAACCCATGAGTGCTATACACATCAAAATAAGAATTAATTATCTGAAAGGCAATCCTACTGCATATGAAACTGAGATACGACTATAGTCTGGCCTGCGGGTTGTGCATGTCATGAAAAAAGAAGTATTTCCATTTAATCAGAAAAACAAATACTTTACTTGAATTAATATATTTTTTAGAATTAGCAAACTGAAAAAAATAAGATAAGAAGAATTATAGAATCATAGAATCATAGAATGATTAGAGTTGGAAGGGACTCCTAGAGGTCATCTAGTCCAACCCCCCTGCAAGAAGCAGGGACACCCCCAACTAGATCAGGTTGCTCAGGACCTCATCCAACCTGGCCTTGAACTTCTCCAGGGATGGGGCATCCGCCACCTCCCTGGGCAACCTGTTCCAGTGCTCCACAACTCTTACAATAAAGAACTTTTTTCTAATATCCAGTCTAAATCTCCCTCCCTCTATTTTGAAACCATTACCCCTTGTCCTGTCACAAAGGCCTTACTAAACGTCCTCTCCCCATCTTTCTTGTAGGCCGCCTTGAGGTACTGGAAGACCGCTAGAAGGTCTCCCCGGGGGCCTCCTCTTCTCCAGGCTGAACAACCCCAACTCTCTCAGCCTGTCCTCGTAGGAAAGGTGCTCCAGCCCCTTTATCATCTTTGTGGCCCTCCTCTGGACCCTCTCCAACTGGTCCATGTCCTTCTTATGTTGGGGGTTCCAGAACTGGACACAGTACTCCAGGTGAGGTCTCACGAGATCAGAGTAGAGGGGGAGAATCACCTCCCTCGACCTGCTGGCCACGCGTCTCTTGATGCAGCCCAGGATGCAGTTGGCCTTCTGGGCTGCAAGAGCACATTGTCGTCTCATGTTGAGTCTCTCATCCACCAGCACTCCCAAGTCCTTCTCCTCAGGGCTGCTCTGGAGCCACTCTCCGCCTAGTCTGTAGTTGTGCCTGGGATTGCCCGGACCCAGATGCAGGACCTTTCACTTGGCCTGGTTGAACCTCATGAGGTTGGCACGGGCCCACCTCTCCAGCCTGTCAAGGTCCCTCTGGATCCCTCCCCTCCAGCATGTTGACAGCACCACACAGTTTGGTGTCCTTGGCGAACTTGCTGAGGGTGCACTCCATCCCACTGTCCATGTCACCGACAAAGATGTTGAATAGGGCTGGGCCCAACACGGACCCCTGAGGGACGCCACTCGTGACCGGTCTCCATTTGGACATTGAGCCGATGACCACCACTCTCTGAGTGCGGCCATTCAGCCAACTCATTATCCACCGCGTGGTCCATCTGTCAAAGCCATGCCTCTCTAGTTTAGAGAGAAGAATGTTGTATATATCAAAACTTCATCATTAATGTACAAGATGATAGACTAGATAGTAATTTTTGATGAAGCCATTTTTAGTTGGAAAACATTCATGGGACTGAACTTAAACTGGTTGTGGGAGATAGCTTTTTGATTAGTTTCCTGGTTTAATATTATTTTTTAATTTTCAAGATTTTGGAAACAGTGCACTTTGCCTTTTTCAAAAGGATGATTTTAATCTTTCCTAATTGAAACAACTGTTTTGAAACCTGTATTTGTTTTACACTAATATCAGCAATGGAATGAGTATTTTAAAAATTAAGTATTTATTACTTATAAGTATTTCTTCTCTTGGCGTTTTCAACTTGAAAAAAGACTTGAGATTTTGGTCTTTACTTTCCTGAGAAATAGAAACTCTTGAAATCATTATTATTTTTGTGTGGTAGGAAATTAAGTTCCCACAGAGGTCTGTTACAGTGCATGAAAAGAGAGAACATGCAGCTACCCTAAGGAATCCACTGCATACATAAATATAAGTGGAGCTGGAGGCATATGTGGTCAATAGTGGAGGTGGCCTTCCAAAATTGCTTGATCTTTTAAATTTTAATGTGCTTAGATATTTCTTGAGCAACTATAGGGAGAGTAAGCAACTGATGTTGGGAAACAACCAAAGGGAAGAAACCAGTTTTGAGGGTCAAGGTCTCTAAAATAGGTTGAGTGGGCTCAGGAAAAAGGTGTGGATCAAAACAGGTCTGAGAGAGCTTATTGCTTCTAGAAGACATTGTGTGATGATTTGCTCAGAGGGGTGAACTGATGAAGAATCCTTGCCATTATTTTCATTTTCCTCATGGTGTTGACGGCCAGCATACCAACAGGAGGACTAAGTGATACATGAGCTTGTGGGGTCTCAGAGAGAACATAAGTGGAAGAGCTGAGGACACCTCTGCAGTCAGAGTATTAGGAAGAGAATCTGGAATCTGGAGGAGCTGGAAAGCAGACAGTGTTCTGAAACTCTCAAGATACATCTATGCCAGGGCTTCCCTTCACCAGTGAAGGCACATGAATCAGTAATCTATGAACTGCTCCATAAACGGCACAGCACATCTGTGCCCAGTGCCTTTGGAGGATTTGCCAAATGATGTCCTGGCATGCCATGGGAAAAGGTCTGAGCAGATGCTGGACCCCCTAGGGAATTACAAGTACTCTGCTAGTAGTAGAGGATCTTATGACAAGTTTGTGTAGTTTGGAAGATAGGAAGGGACAAATGGAAGTGTAGAAAACTAGGAATCTCCCAGTGCAGTAAGCTAAAGGATACACAGATGTATTGCAGTATAGAGAAAGTAAGGAACATAAAGAAGGTGGGGACACTGTAGCAGGGGAAGAGAGATGAAAAAGGAGAACTACAGGTATTATAGCTAGGGCAGAACTCACCAGACTTACTCAGTTAAGTACAGCATAATAGATAAAGAACAAGAAGTCAACTAATCCAAACCCCTGCTTGTGTGCAAGGTTCCTGCCTGACCATGCATACTTAAATAATTTACAGTACTTCTGGTGTGATTTCATGAGAAGCATTCAACATAATTTTAACAAGTACTGTACTGCCTCAGGGGTCTTTCTCCTCGGAGAGGCACAGAATAACTACCTTCAGACATTGGTTTATGCTTCTCTTGCAGCAGCCTCCAAAATTATCTCTCCAAGTGCAACTGAAATTAAAACAAGCAGATATCACATTCCTGCACTAAAAGTCTTGAGAAAGAACACTTGTTCAGTATGATACCTAGAGAATTTAAGCTGTGTAAGTGATCTGAGTGAAAAATTGAGACATCAAAGAGGATTATAATAACACAACAAAAGTCTGTGTAAACTGTTTAGATTGAGTTCTGCTTAGACAGAATATTTCTGGGTTTTACAAGACAGGAACTTTTTTCTTTCTGTGTTTTATTTTGTTTGAGTATTTCTGCTTTTTAGATTTGATCTTTATCAAAAGAATTAATATAGCCTTTAGAAAGAAATAGGAAATGGTATCAAGTTGCATTGTGATGTATGCCAGAGAGATAAATCAATGGATATTACAATTTCCAGATTAATTTGCATTCTTCCACTGACTTAGTCTTTGGAGGAACAACAGATTAGCTCTTGATTACTAGGAGGTGAACAATTCACAGTGAATAATTTATTTGGCAAATAACTTATGCCTCAGAATAATTTATTTCCCTAAATTAATTTATTGTATGTTGTGCAGGGCTTTTAGGTGAAAAATTTTCATTCTATAGATTATTCATAATTGGTTATACAATTTCCATAATTACAAAAATTTGTATACTGAAATCAAGATAACAGAACAAGTTATCAACCCTGCTACTGGATGGAGTGCTATGGTAGAGTCTTAGCAAAACTGGAAATCTGCATGAATCAATAGGAATTCTGTAATTTGGGGCTAAATGACATAATTTTCATTGAATTTTTGCTATGCCAACTATGTATTTTTTTCTAGAAAATATTACTTTCAACTTGTTTCTGCTCAGCATGGACAAATGGTTATTGCAACGATGGAGCTATCTGTGTGATATATTTGCTGTTTATCTTCACATGTCTTAAGTACAATGTTTACTACCAGTATTGAACAGCTTTTCCAGTAGTTGTAGCAGGTGCTTTTCATGGCTGAAGCAGCAGTGGAGTGATGGAAAGCAAGGAGAGCATGTGGAAGAAAGTGCACAGAAGAAATATCTGAAAGACTCTGTCTTAGCTCCGTTATTCAAGACAAAATACATGGCTGGAGGCAAGCATAGGCTGGTAGCTGACAGTAATGGTGTAGATCTGAAGTGATTAGCAGTGGCTTCCAACTTTAAGAGTAACAAAGACTACCTCTTTGAGATTTATGGAGCTCAGCATTAAGCCATATACCAGTATGAGAGATCTTAAGCTATTTAGTCGTGTGTGGTAAGGCTCTCCAGAATTGCTACCATTACTGCCCTGCAGATAGCAGTTAAAGTATAGGTAGATAGGCCGTTTAAGCTCCTGGAAAGGAGATATATGTATACTGATACATATACTGATAGAAAACCCAGTACTCGGGCACTGACTCAGACATTGCTAGATCTGACAATGTAGCATTGCAGAATTTTTGTAGATGCTGATAAAATACTTTTTTTTTTTCCTTCTGCCTCAGACATTTTATTTTGTTAACAGAAAGAACTTTCCATGAGCTGCTGGTTCCAGCTGATCACAGTAGAAGACTGAATGGTCTTTTTTTCTTTAAGCATTCAGTTCTTTGCTTGGCGGACATTGAAGATTATTGTTGCTGTCTTGGGAGACTCAGTTAACCTTTCACTATCCTAACTGAGAGGCTCTCTTGTTACACAGTTGGGTTGAGGAAAAGAGCTGTTTAAGTGTTACCTGCATCCTTAGCAACTGTTACCTGGGGAGACAGAAAGGGAAATCGTGCTAACTCTTGACAAAAATGTTAAGTCTTGACAAAGTTAAGATTTGCTCAGCAGTAGTTCTTGAAATTGTGGCTGTATGTTGTGCGCTGAAAAATATCTAACAGTGCAGGGAAATCTTACTTCAATTTGAGAAATAATATTTGGAGACTTTCCAAAATTTACAAGTGGCCAGTGAGATATTGATGCAAAATTGCAATCTCTAGGGATATTTCATCAGAGAAATTTTGAATCCCTATTTTGAGAAAAAAAAAAGATGATTAAAAAAGTTAAATAAAATTTCTTCCATTTATAGTTCTGATTATTGAAAATCTCAGGGATTAGTTCACGAGTGCTTCATGAACTATACCATAAACTTTTAACAGGCATACATAGATGCAGTTGTCGTGCATAATCATTAGATGCCATTCCTTGAAGTCATCCAAGTATGATTGCACTGTCCTGTAAAGCTGAGTCTTGGTTCTATTTCCTTTTATTGATTATTGCTCTTATCATAAACAAAAAAGGACTCTGCAGGCTTTCAACCAAGCCTAGAGGCTTTTCTTCCCAAATCGCCTATTCAAATCTGTATGATGGAAATATATTTAAATACAATATTTTACCCTTGATTGGCATTTGAACTTTTAAATACTTTTCCAGGAAAACAAGTGTGTCATAAGTCTTTTCAGCCATTTGACCATACCGATCTGCAGGTAAACAACATTGCCCACGCTACTTTTCTTTTTCAAAAGTATTTATTATATCTATATAGTTTTAAAATCCACTATACATCTAATCTGATTGAGTTTTACCACTTTTTAAATGTTGCACAGTAATTCAGTCCTCATCAAGTGAATTGGGATTTGTCAATATCTGTTCTGTGGCTGGGCTCAATGATCTTAGAGGCTTTTTCAACCCTAAATGATTCTATGATTCCATTAAATTGTACAGTTGCCAATGAAATATTTAAATAAGAGTACAATAATAGCATGGGAAGTGGCATACCTGACAGTGTCTGTATTCATGCTATTCTCTTTACCCTTTAAAGGACTTAAAAAATAGCCAAAGATGATTAGGACGTGTTGAAGTTTGGAACAGGAGCTTAATTGCACTTATTATTTTTAGAATGTTTTGTATAATTTCTCTTACTTTACTTGTCAGGCATGAAGAAAATCACAGGGAATTTAATGTAACTTTACAGTTATTTTAAAGAGAAAAAAGTTAACATTGGAATGTATTTCACTTTTGGGGGATTTTTTTTATGGTACTTTTTACAGATTTTATGAAAGTTTTATACATTTGAAATAAAATTTAAACCAAAAGTAAAAATTAAAATGCTTCTATTGCCTTAGGAACCTATGCAAATGTACTGAATTAGAATAGGAAGAAATGTGACAACAGAGCTACAATCTAAACAGCAAATTTCTTCTAAAAAATTGAAGCTAGCAGTCAGTCACTCAGAGACAGAATAAAACTTGAAGGGTTGAAGATTTTCAGCTCACAGCAAGGAGTTGCCATATGCTCAGGGCTTGACTGAACTTGTAGAAACTGAAGGTCCAAAATGCATTTAGGTTGGATGGTTGCTGATGCTGGGGGAGTGCTGCCTTGGAGAGGTCTGTTCAGGTTACTAATTATATTTTGGAAAGTTCCCTTCATTCAGCAGTGCAGGATCTGAAAGCAGTGCTGGCACAAAGCAGAAGACCGAATTCTAGTCATACAGTTTCCTTTGATTCATGGCCACACTGTTCGAATTTTCATTGTTGCATTTTCTCCTTTTACTTCCTCTTCCCTGAGACCCTGTCCGCCCATCCTCACCTCTCCATGCTTTACCACAGTCTATCCTTGCTTCTTTGGGAATTTGAGAAGTTCACCTCTTTTCATTCTTTTTCTTTTCTCCTCTTTTCTCTCTTAAAACTCACCAGATACTGGGAGTTTAGGTGCCATTTCTCAGTTTCTGCTGTACTTTGCTGCAGTTCCTCTGGAAAGCAAGAGAAAGAGAAAGGAAGCAAGTCTGCTCTCTATTCTATAACATGACATTAAAAATATTCCCCAACCCCTCCTTGGTTTGTTTCTTTGTGTTTTTTTGTGTTTGGGTTGGTTTTTTTTTTTTTTTTTTTTTGAGTGTACTTCCTCATTTTTCACTGCCTTTGCAGTTTTAAACCTTGCTCATACTAACTAGTTAATGGGTTTTTTTTTGGCTGAATACCCTGAGATGCACGGTTAGTTTCTATATTGGGAAAACTGAGCAGTTAAGGTGGTTTGAGGGGAACAGATGAATAATTGTACTTGAACCTCTTCTAGAATTTTGGATTGTGGACGACGTGTAGCTAATCCCTATGGTTGGAAAGCAAGAAGGTTGGAAAGCAGAGGGAAGCACCGACACTGATGTTAACCAGATCAGTTCTTCCAGCTTGCATTCGTAATTGGAAAGACTATCTGTTTTGGACTGAGTGACAAGGTTAGTTTGCCTTGTAGTGATTCAAGCACCGTAGAGTAATTTCTCTCTCTAAAAGTCCTGAATTTACTGTGAAGGAACTGTCTTGAAGCATCTGCTGAAGCTAGATATTTGCTTTCTTATGAAGAGTTCAAGAGAGCAAGCTGACTGAGCTCAATTTGTTTATTGATTAGGGCTATAAAGACTGTGACCAAGCAGAGACATAAAGTTGTATTACCAATTCATTTTTCCTTTGTGATGCTTCAGTGACTGAAAAAGAGAAATCTCTGCATCCATTTCTTTGAATCATATTGATAGCTTGTTTATAAAATGTAGCACTACAGCTTCCAGAATTCTTCAACAGCTGATCTCAAAAGAAAAAGCACAAAGTAGTATTATATTTACAGATCATCCATGTTTGGTATCTTTTTGGCAATCTTGAAAGGGTAAATATGAAAGCACAAGATGTACAAATCAACTGGCAAGTATAAAAATGGAAGAACTAAAGTTTTAAAAATTCTGAAAGAATAATGGTCATAGAACTTTCAACTAAATCTCTTGATATAAATCCTTCAGTGTTATGGGGTTCATGTTCATAATGTGCCAGCATGGTCTTTTAAATATTTGAATTGTACTCAATTAAATTAAAGTTAGCATAAAACAGCCTGAAGGTATAGGAGTAGCGAACATTTAAGTCATGGGAGCTAACGCTGACCTGTGCTTCTGATCTTTTGCCAGCTTGCTGGTTTTTCATTTCCCCCTCATATCAGAAAGAATTTATTTCTTGCTAAGCTTTACTTCACCTCATTTCAAACAAGAAGAAAGAAAAAGTTTGTCACTGCTTTGAGAAACCAAAAAGTTAAGACAGGTTTAAAATAATCTTTTGAATGGGTTAAAGAAGGAGTGATATTCTCATTATGGAGAGTTAGCTTGGAAGCTGACTGTTAGCACCCAGATAAGGCAACATTATGACTATATATCAAAAGATGTCAGCGTGACATTGTGGGACCAGGAAGAGTGAGACCTATAAATCATATATTTTCTGAGTTAAGCAAACACCTAACCAAATAGTTCATTTCCTCAATGGCATTATTGCCATTTTTAGCAGATAACAGCAATATTAGAACTTGTAGAGATTACTATCTCTTAATGGAAGAGGATCCAACATGCATGAAAAGTCAGGGTTATAATGGTGTGAGTCCAGAGAGGAATAACTGCTGGTTGGGACTCCTTCCGTGAGCTGCTGTGCTCTGTGCATAATACGTCCTTTTATATTTTCCAGCGTGCTTTTGGATTCCTTCACAATGAAGTTGCCCTGGTTTCCTAGTGATAACTTTTGACTGTTTGTATTCCTGTTGGCATTGGAAACCTTGCCACCCCCCCACCTGCAACTTGGCATATTCTCCGGTGAACTGTAGCTTACAGAAATATCCTAAGAAAAAAATCTTGGTATGCTTCTTGTTTCATAGTGACCAGTCTATGTGTGTTGCTGCTTTTAGAACTTACCTAAAGTTAAAGCTTGTAAGCTGTGGTGCATTCTTTGACCTTTATCTTCGAGATGGCCTGGGATTTCACCATTCTTTGTAAGTGTAAAAGGTCTTCTCAACCGTGATTTATTATTTCATTATTAAATATCTTATAAATAATGACACTGTATGAACTGCGGTCACTTCAATGTATAGAAGTTGAAAGCACTGAGAGACCTCTGGTGTACTTCTAGAACAAAAACTATTATCAGTATCTCTTTATCCTTGGATTCATAATGTAGCTTATACTTTCCTTGAATATTACAAGAAAGCTTTACTTATTATTAAAAAAGAAAAAAGAAATAAGAAAAAAGAAAAAAAAAAACAGGAATGGGGTGTAATACTATTAAAATAGATTGTTAGGGTACAACAAGACCTGTAAGTAATTTCTTGTCATATTTGGCCAGCTCAGCTAATTGGCTAGTATGATTCAACCATTTACTTCTAAATAGTTCTACTACTTGGCCATCATAAGAAAGTAACAGAAAGTGCCTAACTGACATAAGATTTATATCTAGGAACAGAAAAAGATTAACTGAAAACTATTCTTATTAGCACATAATGAAAGTAGACCCTTTTTTTTGATTTGTTCAAATGCCCTAATGCCACAATGCAAAAAACTATACTGGAAGAGCATTTTGAGGCAGCAAAATGAAAAATCATAAAAATACAAAATGGTATTTATGAAAAAACTAATTTGATAAAAAATTACATTAAATTTGCATTCACTGAAATAATAGAAAATTTTTGCAAATTATTTCCCAGTTATATTCTCAAGAGAAGTTTATAAGAAGATTGTTCATCAAAGCCAGTGAAAAATTATTCTTCACTAAGAGGGGAGGTCTTCTCTTAGATTAATAAATGGTTAAATGATAGGGAAAAATATAGTTTCTTTTTAGTAGGGAAATATCTTTGGTGGAGTCCAGAAGAATCTGTGCTAAGCCTGTCTGCTCTAGATGTTCATAAATGAACTGGAAAAAGAGTTGAATAGTGAGGTGACAAAGTATACTGATACTAATCTATTCAGCGAAGTGAAAATGGAAATTAACTGAGAAGAGTTGTAAAAGATTTCACAATACAGAGGGACTGTGATGAAGTGCCAGATGAAATTCAGTGTTGATAGAAGTATAGTGATGCACATTGGGGAGAAAAAGCTAACTTTACATACATAATGATGGGCTCTGAATGAATTATTTCCACTCAAGGAAGAAATCTTGGAATTATAATAGACTGCTCTATGAAAAAGTCAGCTCGGTGCTTAGAAATAGCCAATGATTCAACAGTGCACAAAGGCATCATATAAAAAGAAAAGAATTGCTAGGAAAGGAATAAAGAACAAAACAAGCAACATCATTATGGCATCATACAAATCTCTAGTTTGTCTTCATCTTTAAAAATCTGTACACTTCTTGGGTTCTAGTCCTTAAAACCATATAGAAGAATTAGAAAAGATAAAGAGAAAGAAGAGGTATAATGACTTCTTTAAATACACAAAGAGTGTCTTTCTATGCCACTATACTTCAACCTGAAAAAGAGACATTTGACCAATTCTGTGCTGAAAATTTCTATAGGTAAGGAGAGTTTATCACAGAACTACCATTGTGTGCTTTATGATACAATTCCTTAGGTATCATTATTCACCATTGCCAGAGACAGGATACGAGTTATATGAACATTTAATCTGACACACATGTCTCTTCTCCTTTTGTTATGTCTTGTTACTATGAAGAGAAACAAGATGAAACACTTTCTCATGATTCCATGTTCACTTGTCAACCAAGAGGGGACCAGAATTTCTGGACTGAAAAAAGTTATATATGTCTTTTTGTCTGTTTATCTGACTACATGTCTGCACAGTAGTTGTCTTGACTTTGACAGTATAATCTGTACAATCAGTATAATCTATTACATTATTTAAAGGTAGACTTTTGTCCTCCACGTTTGACATAATAATAGTACATACTAGGGACTGAAAAACAGCAAGGTGCTTGTATATCTTTATATTTTACTCAACCTCTGGAAGACAAGTTGAAATGTGACATTCACAGTATAAACCTACACTTCCATCTTATTCACCTAGCACTTCACTGTTACGAATAGTTGCAGTTTGACCAGCTGACTGTTGTAACTGAAATTTGCATTTAAGGTTTCAATTCAATTAGAAGATTTTACATAAATTAATACTGCACAACTTGAATTAGGAAGAGTACAACAGAGATACTCCCACAGCCATAATTTTTTGCAAGAACACAGAAGTCTATAAAAAGCCTACTTCAGTGTTTAGTTACATGAAATTAGTAACACTGTGTTTAATTTGTATAAATTCTTAAAGAAAAGTAAAAACAGCTGTCATTGAATATTTATGACCTAAGAAAATTAAGAATTTGGCAGATGAGAGGTATTTCTGAAAAGATGTTTGCAGAGCACTTTGTGATTAATGTCATATATAGACACACACACATAAACACACTTTTATAACTATTTTGTAGTAAGTTTTTCTTGATGTAGAGTGTGGAGATCAACAGAAGGAATCAATGTGATATAATAAACATCTGTAAATAAACCTTTTCACAGTTCATGTTTGTTCCTAGTTTTTTAAATAACTTTAATGATGCACTTAGCTTGAGTAATCAGCAGTACAGTGAAATTCTATATTCCCTATGTATATCTTCAAGGCTGAGTTCCATCTTTACATTTCAAGCCTGAACCCCAAATGGAGAAATGAAAAGACTTAGTTTTAATGGGCATATTGGTATAAAAGGCATCTGTGTTGTGAAGTGAGTAAGATAGAGACATGTATTACTGAAGTAGAAAGTACATAGAACTGAAATGTTCAATCATGATGGGAGCGGGTGGGACCATTAAGTCATATAAGGAGTCTTTTTTAAATCATAGATTTGCTAGAGGATTACATGGCATGCCTAAATATGCAGAGGCTTGTTATACTGCATTACTGAACACGTAGCCTAAAGGATGATGGTGAATTCCTTAGTTTGAAGAAATACTGGATGAAAATGGTCCTTCTCTTTGCCTGTTGTTTGGTTTCTACTTGATAATTTCACATGGATGCTGTAGTTCTTGTACTAAAGAGATAGCAAATGAGCACTCCCTAGAAGAATAATCAGGGACTACTGAAAGCTGAAAACACATTAATGTTTAGAGATTTCAGTTGCCTCCAAATATGTAGTAGAAAAAAGGTGTAAAATTTCCGATGTACCTTTTACTATGAAAAAGGTGGATTGTGAGAAAGAAGTGTAAAAGAAACTAATTGAAGAGAACAGCAACAAGGACAAAAAGGCTTGCAGATAACCTTGATACATTTAAATAAACTATACATTTAAGTATTAATTACAGAATACTTTCAAAATTATGAAAACAGACTAAGTAGCAAAGAGAGAGAAACCATTAGAATTCATAAATAAAGGCAAACTTGGTATTAAAATTTCAATGAAACAAGCCAAAAACATTTTGGGGGACAACTTGCTAAAGGAAACCTACAAACACACCCCAACCCTCCCCACTGGAACTGGGAAGTCTGCCAGAGAATCTTGGTGATAGCTGGATAGGTAGATAATCAAAGTCACTGACTATAATAAGGCCACTGTGGAGAAAATCTAAACTAATTGTACGTATTTATGTTCACTGCAGGAAAGGTCAGGATAATACCTACCCCAGAGTCATAGTTTATGGATGATAAAGCTGAGGAACTGTTTGAAATTAAAGCGTCAATAAAAGACATTTTGGAGAAAGTAAATGAAATGAATAGCAATAAATCACCATGGTCTAATGGCTTTTATACACATGTTCTGAGGAACTTAAATATAAACATTCTGAGCTATTAATAGTAATATGAAACAATTTTAATGAGAAGGTAAAAATGTGATGCTGGTGTTTAAAATGGAGTCTCAGGATGATCCTGTGAATTACATGCAAACAAATCTTTTTTTACATTAAGGAATTTGATAGATGAAATTATAAAAGGTGGAATTAGAGGACACACAGAAAAATATATGCAATAAGCAGTAAAATATCTTGAAAACTAGATGGGTGACATGAGTAAAAAATCTAGTTCTTTGTATGTGGCAATAAGAATGGAATAAAGATGGTTGTGATGTATTTAGAACTGCAAAAGAGATTACAACAAATTCCTTCAACAAATACTTGTATTGCCACCTTATTTAAAGATTCTTAGAGTTCAACAAGGCTTTGCTCTTATGCTGGAATATAGTTACAAATAAAGTCCTGCAGAAGTCTGCACTGAGCCTGTGTTCTTCAGCATATTCATAAATTTGAATTTCACAAACTCATAAATTATTCAGAAAATGAGTTGAGTATTGTAGTGACAAAATTTGCAGACAAAACAAAGTAATGTCTAGTATTTAAAAGAGTCTATGATGAGATTCTGATGGTACTGAGTAACTGAGTAATAAAATGGCAAGTGAAATTCAATGTCAATAAATACCAAGTGATGCATGCAGAGGAAATGGTCTTAACTACAAATACAGAATAATGACCACAAAATTACCATTACTATTATCATTTAGCAATATGCAAATCACAGCAGATATTTCATAGAGAATGTCACCTCAGTGCTAAACACTGAAAAGGAGAAGTTGATGTTGGAAATTTAGAGGTAAGGTTTTGAAAACAAACACCAGAACTTCATTCAGCTAGTGCAAGTATATGTTGCACAAGCTCATTCAAATACTACATGGAAGATTTATTCATTTTATCTCAGAAAGGTGTAGCAGAACTAGAAAGGGTATGGGGAGTTTAACCAAATACAGACCTGAGACATGAAACAGCTGCTCTGTTAGAAAAAAGACAATGTCAATTAGAGCTCTTTCTTTTTGAAAACAGACAGCTGTGAAGAAATGTGAAAATATATACAATATACAAAATTATAAATATACAATATACGAAATCATAAATGATCGCTCTTTCTTGTTGCACTACATCTAAGGAGCACCAAATTAATTCAACAGATTAAGAAAAAGACCTACAACTGATAATTCTAAAACTCACTACTACAGGGTATTTTGGAAGGCAGGAACAGAGGTGGTTTCTGAAAGTGTAGAAACTAAATTGTGGAAAACAGGGTATTTATAATTATTATTTTCAGTAGTCTTGGTACAACACCAGACTCAGTGAGTGCCTACAATGCTGGCTGCTGTATGAGGAAAATGTTTTGTAAACTCTGTCCTCTGTTGGTGATTTTTCAAAACAAGGCAGTGGTCGGACTGAGCAGTTCTCAAGTTGACATCTTAAAGTTCACAAATGAATGTGAAAGACCTCATTTTCCACAGCTTTGTGCACCCTTCCCCGTTTGCTTACTGCTGAGCAGTGCAGGTTCAAGGCTTTGGGGCTTCTCACGCGCCACCAGCGAGGAGGCTGGGAATGCACAAGGAGTTGGGAGGGAACACAGTGAGCACAGCTGACCCCAAGAGACCAAAGGGGTATTCCATACCATATGATGTCATGCTCAGCATATACAGAAGGTGGAATTCCAAATTACAGCACTTGTCTTCCTAAGTCACATGATGGAGCCCTCCTTTCCCAGGGATGGCTGAACACCTGTTTACTGATGGGAAGCACTGAATGGACTCCTTGTTTTTCTTTGCTTGCATGTGCTGCTTTTGCTTTACCTATTAAGGTGTCTTAATCTTAACCCACAAATTTTATCACTTTTGCCCTTCTGATTCTCTTCCCCACCCTAGAGAGGTTGAGTGAGTGAGTGAGTAAGTGAGTGAGTGAGTGAGTGGCTGTGTGGGGCTGAGCTGCTGGCTGGTGTTAAACAACTACAAGCAGCTTTACAGTACTAACACACATCATGGTATTTCCAAACATCATGAGTTTTGAGTCCACTCTCTGGTTTTCTGTGAAGATCCAGGTTAGTAGATACATTGCTCATTGCACAGGAATCCCTTCGATAATGAATCCTTTGATCATTATGCAAATTATTTTTAATAGCTCATTGTACTGAAAAGCAAACAAATTCATTTTAACCACAAAGTATCTGACAGCATAGTATAGGTTCAGATTCAGCATACTTTCTACAGTTTTACTCCAGCTAATAGTTTATGTAAGGCTATGCTTTCTTGCATATTGTAGATATATCATGTACATATTGTTTACTTATAGGGTAATACTAGTACTTAACTATGTGTGAAGCAGTGACAAAGCTGGGTAATTATGCTGAAAGGACAATAATTATCTAGGCTTAGGCCTCTCCTCCCTTTGAGGAAAGGAAGCAAATAGAAAAAGTAGAAAACTTACAGCTGTATTTTATCTGCAAGGAATTGTCTCTGTGCTTGGACTCTCTATGAAGTTACCATGGGACTTGGCCTTCAGTCTCCTTTGTTCAATGCAGAGATACTTAATCACCTGCTAAATGAACTAACCGGAGTAACGGAAGCAGCCCAGCTGTGACATGGACCTATATTTAGGCTGCCTCCTCCATTACATACAATGTATGGGTCTGTCCCAAGCACTGGGAGTGCTAGTTCTAGAGAGACAAGTAAGACTGTAAGCAAGATAAATATCTTGTTGTGAATGCTGCTTCAGAAGAGCAAGGGTTTCACTGTTGCTTTTAAATTATAGGAATCATCATGGACATACGTGTTTGGAAATACATGACAATCAATAGGGAAATACTATGTTTAGAATCCACTGTATTTAAATAAAATTATTTCATTTATCTTTACATGCATCCAAAGCTTTGGCATTCTGGACTTCTCTAAGGTTATCTAAGTTACACATTCCAAGCAAAGAAGGGATAAGAGGCTGGAAAGAGTGGAACATGCAGCACAAATGCTTCAGGTCACCACAGCTGG